>JASGAU010395691.1:8638-43696 GCA_030220045.1 Australoheros facetus
CCCTTTAATTGTGCATGATTTTATTTATTGGATATAACAAATGTGGTCCTTACAGTGTAAACCAGTTTTTTTAGTCCCCCAGTAAAGCAAGTCTCACAGAACCCATAACTTCAAAGAAAACTGTGTCAGCAAAAATACGCTGATATTTGACAGTGAAATAATAAGAGCTTCTCTGAATGTTAATGTTACTGTAATGTAATGACAAAAAACAAGTATTTTAAAAAATCTTTAAGTGTTTACACATGGTTTTGTCTATGATCTACTATGGAAATCAGCCCAGTGACACTCATCAACAATGAGAGTTAGATTATTTGCACATGGGCAAATTTGAGACTGCACACAGAAAAATATTTTGCTTAAAAAAGTTACCACCTTCTTTTTGTTGTTGATGAAATATAGTTTATGGACCTAACCTAAACAACATACTTTAGAGTGATGCTGGAAAAAGCGACTACTGTATTTGCACCAAAAATCCTTGCAAATTAACAGAGTGATGAAAGTGCATCCTCAGTTTCAGTTTCTTCATGAGTGATAACTGTTACTGAAGTTGTGTTAATTGATCTCTCAGCAGATGCTGTTGATTGATAAGTGAAAGGTGCTGACCTGAGGTGTGAACCGTCTTTCCTCTCCCTCCTCTGCATAAACAAGCTACCTGTCTGGCACAACTCACATGACACACATCTGGGGGTGGGGTGTGTGTGTGTGTGTGTGTGTACGCGCACACACACACATGCACGTGTGCATGTTCTACCGTTCAGTGACCTGGAGATGCACTATTTCTGTGCACTGGTAAAACCACATGTGGAGGTGGCAGTACAACTCATTCGATCCCTGCACCTCTCTGCACTTCTTGTTTTCCCCTTGCCTATTTTTCCTCTTTGGTGGTGTGATATCATTTTACCGGGTCACCAGATTTCCTAAAGTCACACTGGGGCCACGTTGCTCACCTCTTGACTTTTTTGCCTCTTGAACTTAGAGAAATTTCCCTTGATATAGGGCTAAGACTGCCAGCTGTCATTCTCACCTCCCACTTATTAAAGCCTGAAACCATGTGTGGTAGAAAGTGTACAGTTTAGAGAAAGTAAAGAGGCAAGCAACAGAGGAAAACTGATAAGCATCGAGCTGTACTTGTAGAGCAGCTCATCTAACATTAATGGCAGAGTAATTGCTTTGTAACAGTAACACTTACTAGGCCATCAATAATGACCAGAGAGGTGAGTGTAGAGTTACTTGGTTGGGATAAGGGTCCATTGTGCCTGAGTTGAAGCCACAGGATTAACTGAATGAGCCTGCAGTTATGTTGGACAAATATTTATACAGTATAATGTTACTAGAACATTCTAACTAGAGGAGACAAGAATAGGCAGGGTGATTGAAAAGTCAGCTACACATGTACTCCAATTCTACTTTATCTAAGGATCTACTTTTGGATCATTCACCGATCAAAGCTCAGGAAATACAATAATGAACGTGACCCCTAACCATTAAAGAGTATTTATTTTTAGGGGTGCTATGAGAGGTGAAGTTCAGTAAGCAATTATAGTGTTCACTTATACTGTTAGGTATGTCACCATGCACTCTGGGGGAAATTTATGTCATCTGTTAAAACTGAGAAGATAAGAGCAATTGCCATCAGCCAAAGTCAGTAGACATAATATGTACTTTTTTGTAGTAGTAGTATACATTATGTGTTAAGCTCTCGGCAGCAAAACCCCATCTACACTGAGAAAAGATGCATTTATGAGTGTGTTAGCTGAACAATTACTTTTTTAAAAGTGTTTGTTCAGACAGATTAAACTCTCCAAGCTTTTTACTGGTAATAATTATTTATATATATATATATATATATATATATATATATATATATATCCATATATCCATATATCCATATACCCACATACACATACATACACACACACTGCCAGAGTAGCACAGTTCTTTCTGGATCAGGGACATATCCAGCCACTTAGTCCTGTCCGTATCCCGATAAGTCTTGAACATCACTGGACATGGTGGGTCGATGTGTTCATCAGAGGCAGCCACAACCAATTACCATTGCACAGCTGCGGGCTGCAGGAATGGACAGCAATTCCTCAACAATAGATCAGGACACTTGTGCAGTCAGGTGACTGCTTTTATCACATCCAGAGGTGGTCATATAAAATCTATTTAAAATACAAACTTTATTTATTTTTTAAAACGTTTGCATATTGCGTTATACATTATGTGTCCAAACTTTTGACTGGTACTGTATAATGATGGCAAAATGAAAGAAAATTCATTTTCAATCACACACAGACTGTCCTACTCTTCATGAAAACATTGTCATTACAAATTCTTGTTATGCCTCTTTATTCATTTTATTTCCAAGTGGCCATATTTCCAAAAATAAAGACTCTTGCTTTTGTTGGTATCGGTGTCTTTCAGGTAAAAAAAAATGTTTCAAACCAATCTTTATAACATTCTCTGGCAGCCTTTTCAGCTCAAATGAATGCAACAAAAACATTTTTAAAAAAGCACTGCATGAAAACATTCTGCTGGATAATGTTTATGGCAAAACCTGAGTTGGATGAGCAATTAAGAAAATGGATAGTGAGTCAGATACATAGTGTCTAAAATAGGTTTGGCCTTCGTTGCTTAGCTGCTACAGCACAGCACATACCAGTCATTCAACAGCAAATCTAATTTTACCCTCTATAGGCTTAACTTGAGGATGGCGCATGTAAAATAGTATTGATGCTGCAATATTGAAAACACTGGCAAGTGGGTGTTATGGTAATGCCACAATGACTAATATATAGAAATGTGTCAAAATGGGACTGCTATTTGTGACACCCAAAGTTGTGGTAGGCAGCCTGTTTTTGTTTTAAAAACAAAACAAAACAACAACAACAACAACAACAAAAAACTTAGTCTTAAAAATCCATAAAAATCCTTCAAGCACATGTGCAGTAAGTGGTCTGAGAAGGAGTTAGACTCTTGAGCCTTCTCTCGGCTTTGTTTTCAGGCTTTAAAATTGTGGGTCTTTTCAGATCAGATAAGCAGAATAAGTAGATTAAAGAGTGAAACAGCCCCATATAGGATATAAAATGTGTTGTTGCAGCGAGTTAAGGAAGGTGCTGTTTTTTTGCCAAATGTTGCCAAAAAAAGAGGCGAGAGCTGCATATTTTGGCTGGTCCACAAACAGTACTATATTTACAGTCTGTTCATGTCTCTGCTAAACTAACCTTGAATTCAGCAAAGCTGCATTCATGTAAAAGGGATTCTCAGTTCCAACATAAACTTGTTTGGACAGCATCAATTTTAAATGCCAGTCCAAATCCTCAGAGTTATGTCAAATTCAGTTGAAATGGAGAATGTGTTTTTCAAGATGCTGTGAAGAAACTTCCTCTATTTATAATTCAAAATGTTTTGCCGTACATAACTGTCTTTCATCCTGAAATAACACTCTTTGTTAACCTTGGTTGTGGAGATGGCATTGAGCCATTACAGTATGTTATAGAGCTGTGGTATACAATATTTGCAACCAATAGGACTTCATAAAGTCTAGCCTAGTAAATTAATTGTGCCCTAGGAGAGCATGAAAACAGACCTAAGTGGCTGAATTCCTTCTGTAATGAAACTGAAGAAGTGTATCTTTCTTTGGAAAAATTGGAAATTAAGACAACCGCATTAACTTGATTTTTGAGGTTATATTAAGTTGCCATGTGACCTTACACTCCACCGTGCTCAATTAAACAGCCCTCTGAACCTCCACAGCTGTTGAAGACCTCTCTTTGAACTTGCAGCAGGAGGCCTTGAGCACCCCTTGGCCCTAAGCCATCCGTCCTCTCCACCAACTTTGCAGTTTGTAACCATAGCCTGACGTGGACTTTTAAGAGGGCTCAAACCTCCTACTGCAGCTGCTCAGTTGGTAAGTGGATCCACATACTGTAGGCAGATCACCTGAGAGCTCCAGGGGTAGATCACTGGAGAGCTGCTCATATGTCCTGCTGCCTGCTCTGTTTGCAAAGAACCACAGAGGAAAGTACTTTGAGGACCCAGGAGACTGAGCAAAAATGAAAACTACATTTTTTAAAGGTGATTCGGTTAGTGAGACCATATTTAACAGACATTGTCCTGCAAGGTGTATTGTCAAACAGGAAATAGAAAAGCAATAAAGCTCTGCAGGACTCTGAGGGGGAGTTGTACTTAGGGGATAACTTTATGGACAGTAGACAGTATCTACCCTCTCAGTGTAGAACAATAAAATATTACGTTGAAAATGTTTATTGAATTAACTTAAACAGTTTATGGTACTAGTCATTTTTTTCTGATTTTAAACATCACTATTCTGGATGGATGGATGGATGGATGGAGAAGAAATGCATTAAACTCAAGAGGATTTTATTTTGAAATTATTTTATTACATGTAACTCTTTCCCCCAAAATGTTCTCATTTTTTTTACTCAAACACAGTGGAAAAACTTTCCTTCGGCTGTTGTACATGTAACACATACGCTATATCAGGTATATTTGTATTGTAGTGCTTTCACCTGGCAGGAGTTACATGTTTGCATTAAGCAATTATAGCGTGTAAATCAAAAGTGTGCATTAACTGTCTGAGTATGAACTCTTTTCATGTGCTGAAATTTCAGTTTCCAGATCTTTGTTCCATGCATTTAGCTCACAGTGTCAACTTTTAACAGGATGTAAACAGATTTTAAAAAACATATGATATGACATGATATGATAACCTGTCATTTGACATTATTTCAGCAGTTCTGCTCAGTGTCTGAGGTGTAGATTTTTCCAAAAAAAAGTTTTCTGTGTTAAATTTATGTATCAGTTCTTCAAAAAAAAATCGGGCAATTAGAAGTCCAGTTTAAATGTAGCATCTATATTTATCCTGTAGTGGACTCAACTGTGACAGAGAATTTGGTTCTTCTAATGGATTTCTATTTTTCCAGGGGAATCACACATTTTAAAAAAATAAATAAAATAAGTAGCTTAATTAGGATTAAGTAGCTTTTGTAGGTGAGTTTTTTTTTTAATGTGACACTTCAGAGGTTGAGTTCCTTCTGTTATTTTCACTTAAAAATAATATTGCTCACCTACTGTTATTCTCTATTTATCCTGAGATATCCCCAAATAGTGTAATAATAGAGTAATAAAAAAACTACATTATCATTCACATTCATTCATATGGATGAATAGTACTTTAATGTAAATTTTCATTGACCCTCTAATATCAAATAAAGATTGGATCAGTAATATAGTGATAGCTGGAGACTGCTATGTGGGACATATAGTCATTAATGAACATTGACTAATTGCTTCCTTGCTCTTTGGGAATACAGTGAATTTCTGTGGAACTTGCTCAATACTAACGTTCCCACTTCAAACAGTCCTCACGCCTCTTCTTTTCTCTCTCTGGGGCCTGCACTGCTTCATCCATTCAGTATGTCACCCTTGGGACTGTGTAATGAATTAGGAAAACCTGATTCCCACATCTTGGGGATGCCATTAAAGCATAACATCCTTGAAAATATTATTAAGAATATTGGACTTCCACAGAAAGTTACATTTGCGTGCTGCTCATGGAAAGAGCCAAAAGCCGTGCAGAAAGACTGTTTGGACTGGGTCAGTGACTACCAGGACAAAGTCTATGTTAACGACCCTGTCTCTGTTTACAGTTGGAAAATACTGTGCATATAATTCATTACTGTCTTTTTTCTGAGTAGTGACCCTGGTTGATAGCAGCATTCCAAAAAAAAAAAAGCAAGGACACTGTCTAATTTGTCACAATTCCTACCAAAGATAAGAAAATATCAAAAGACAGAAGCTGTAAATCAGCAGTAAACATTACCCTCATCAAGCTGATTGACAGGGTTCACTGTCTGTCCTTCATGTCTATTACTATATATTGCTGTCAGCTTGGAATGATGTGTTTTTTTTAATTTTTTTTTTGCTTTGCTCAACTTGCAGTGACTTCTTATCACAGCATGAGTGAGACTCTTCTATTGTTTCAGCACAACTAGAGACAGCATGCTTTATCTCAGCTGTGATGGCTCATCATGGATCAATGTTATCTTGTCAAAGATAACGCTATTCTTCGGAGAGCATCTTTACTTAGCATCTTTATTCTGTTTTAAAAAACAAAAAAACGAGTTCTTAGTTGCTTGCACTTCTACTCAGAATCTGAACCGTGTGAACAGTCAATTTCTAGCCACCCCCAAGCTGTGAAGGTATTATAAGAAGAATTAGATATTTACTGTTTTCCTTGTTACAATGTTCGTTCTGCAAAGCCACTGATATATCTCAATATTGGATAGATTGCTACAACACAGTCTTTGAAGATCCTTGTTAAATTTATTGACAGTGACGGCACTGGGTGTATTGTTATAGTATTTCATGCATTCATGATCTGACATTTACATCAAGCTCAGGATGATTTGTAATAACATTCTTTTCATTTTTTGGAACCAAACTCAACACTGAAATGTATGTAGTACTTTCATTTATGACATCCCTTTAAACCTCAGCTGATGCTACTTTGCTAACAAGCTAAACCAGAATGCTGAGCAGAGCAAACATTATATCTGCTAAAAAAGCAACTTGTTACCATTTTCACTGTGTGCATGTTTACAGGCTGATGTGACTGCTGCTGTAAATGGTGTGGTTCTCTTTCCTTCTTTTTGTAAAAAAAAAAGAAAAAAAAAAAGGTCTGCATGGTGTGCCTCAGGAAGGACTGAGTGGGAGTATGCTAATTGGAATCTGAATGTTCAGGGCTGTGATTGGTGTGGCAATGAAATTTTGAAGCTGATTGGCTCCAGTCAGGATAGCTACCACTTTCCTCTTCCAATTCCTATTCCAACCTTGCTTCTCTATTTCCTTGCCTGCCATAGCTTTTGCCCTTTGTTTTCTCCTCTATCTTACTTTTAATAGCTTGCTTATGTTTGTGGTAGCTAGCAGGTGCACACTGGTGTATTTTGGTTTGTATCTTTTAGTAAGATTATCTTGGTTGTAATTCTTTAGATTTCATAGCCTAGTGTTTCTAGACATGCTAAAGAACAACAACAGATTTTGCTTTAGTCATATAGAAACCTTGCAAAAAATTTAAAAACATTTTCATTCACCATTTTTGGTTTTCTTTAATGTCCAAGCCATGCAATGTTTATCTTCAAACAGATAAGTACAAATTTCCTTTGAGGTGAGGTTAGTGTGAAAGGAAGGAAGGAGTGTGGGGGAGACTGAGGCTGCAAGGCAGCAATCACACAAAACACATTTGGAGATCATTATAGAGCCAGTCATGCTGAGTGACTCCAACAGACTGAAACACTGCTTATAGTGTTTAAAGTGGATTTGATGAAAGCTTTCATTCAGTCCAGCTCATTAGTTTGAGCCTTGGATTGTACACATTCTGAGATTACTCACTGTGGGCCTGCACTGAGCCGCCAATGCCAGAGGGTTTACTTTTCATTTATTTCTACATAAATAACTCAGTAGAAACACAAATCTAAAGCAGAACACCTAATATGTTCAGAAAGCAGAGCACATGTCCTCAGCACTTCTCTTCTATTTGAAAAAAAAATACGCAGGCAGGATTTGATCCAACCTCAGTGGAAAAACTTTGATTGCCAATGTATTAGAGCATCTATATTAGAAATGATTTTAAAATCTGTGATCATTTGATCAACTAGAGAGAATATTGTTTAACTACTGCTTGTTCATTATTTTTACAGGCTTAGAGACCAATCAGTGACTCCCTGTTGACCACCAGTCATTAAGGAAAAGTGTGTATTTTTTGACCGATTGATGAGGGGTTATTGGAGGCTGCTGGTTGCTGTGGTTGCTAGTAGTTAGCGTGGAAGATTTGGACATGGTTACAAACACTTGCAAGCTACTTGCCAATCTTAATTAAACTGTGAAAAAAGCAATGCATGCTAGAAACAGAGAATGAAAGTAAAAGTTGCATCTTTTGAAAAGTGTTGGCTAAAGTGATAAGGTGCAGCTTTTGCTTTGAAGGCAAACAGTTACTGTTTCTGATTTGTTTAGTTCTTTATTCAAATTTAATTACAGGTCGGAGAGTATCCATCCATCCATTTTCTTTCAGTGGCTGGCAGGTGGATGGTTCAGTGGAGAATATCTGGTTAATTCTCCTGGCTTCTATCTCTCTGGTATACCTCTTCAAGCGGTTAGCCAAGGCTGTGAGTCTTTGCTTGGCAGTTTATAAGGCCTCAGGTATGGACAGCTTGTTGTACTTCTTAGGCATTCCTAATACTTTCCTGCAGCTCTTATAGCTGGCTAACTTCCATTCTGCAGAGTTGTTGTCCTTATTGTGGGCTCTCCCATCTCTGCTGGGTTCTTGGTCACCTTAGTGGCCAAGCCCCTAAGTTGGTTACTCAATTTGGCTAGATACCCAACTCCATAGAGTCCTGGTAGTTCCAAACTTTTTCCTTTACACAACATTCAGGACACTGTACTCATGAGATTACTCAAAGCTTTGGAAAGTGTTCAATACCCTTTATACACTGATCTATGCCTTGCTGCAATTTTGTCACAGAGGTCTATGCGAACGTATTGATAGATTACTTTCTGAAATGCACTGCTGATTAAAGGATATTATACACAGGTTTCTTCTATATCAAACTATATCCATTAGATTTGCCTTTGGTGAACTCCAGTCAAGTTCTTAGCATATCTCAAGTATTATCAAAGCAAACAGGATAAACCTGATAACTAAGAGTGGCTATGCAAAGGGTCTGAACCATGTTGTAAATGAACTAGTTCAATTGTTAATTATAATTGTTAATGAAATGGCAAAAACTTAAACAAAATGGTTTTACTTTGCCATTAAGGTTAACTGAGTGTAGACTTATATTTATATCAAAAGTAAGTTAGAGCAGTGGTTAAAGAGTTTCAGCATTTTGAGCTGTCCATACTGTAGATGGTTGCTTGACTACCTCTACACTGATAATTCCCGGCTTCCTGTGCAGTTACTTTGGCATCACTGTGCTGTGAGAAACAAATCTTCCACCATTATCTTTAATGGTTTTGAAAAGCCTAAACACAAAGTGTTTAAAGTCAGATGCTATTAACATCCTCTCCACAGCAGGTTTGTTGTACTTTCCTAGAAACATAAGGCACCCAAGGTTTCTGAAAATCTATTAAAATTGTATATGTAGGGACAGTCTGAGTGTGCAGGGTGGTTTTGTGACAAGTTATTTTAATCCTTATAGATAGCTGGACAGATGGAGGAACAGGATTGTAAACTGAACATCTTCAGGTCTTAAACTGTTGATTATATAGAATAAGCACTGCGGGCTCTGGAACTATTATGGGCAATTTTACTATTAAACCAACATGTTAATTCACTTTCTCTGTCTAAGGACAGTTTGCAAGGTCGACATTTAGCTGATGCTCTTATCTAAATGTTAAAGATTGGAGCCATATTTCTCTTTTGTTCTTGTCTCCTTGATGCCTTGCAGTCTGTGTCCAAAAGCATTCATGCGCATGTAATGATGCAGTCATTCACCAACATGGCCCTAGGCCCTTACAGATGGAAGACGGAGCAGGCTCCTGTCTGACTCAGCTCAGGTCCACACAGTAGGCTGTCAAAACCCATCATCTTCATACACTCCTGCAATCAATACCTTACAGCCTCCTGACAGAGTGTTTTAGCACAACACACTCCTGTTTCTTTCGTAGTCTTAACCATAAAGAGGCACAGTAAAAGTAAGGCATGGAAAGGGATATAAGAGGGAACACTAATGTTTTTAGTGACAAAGCACATATTTCTGTTCATTGTTGGCAATAGTGATGAAAGATGAATCAGAGGCTTTTGCAGCAGTAAAGTGTTGGAAGTTATTTCGCAAAGTCCCACAGTTTGGAATTCTTTAATGCTTTTTGTTCATGGCACCGCATAAATGGAACATTTATTTTCTCTCGCCTGCTAAAGTTGCAAGCAGGGATATTTTGCAAATGTTACAAGTTGTTGCAACAATTCTTGCACAAAGACTGTGATTTATAGCACAGAACTTGAATGCTTAAGCCTTTCCAAAAACATTTTGACACAGGGCTCAACTTATGAAACTCTGGCGGAGTCTATACAATAATGCTATTTACACTACACTACAATACTTCTTCAGCTTTTAGTGGAGATCAATGTGACCATGCAAGAGCAGAACTACATTAAAAGCAGTAAAAAGAAATATGCTTTAATTCACTTACACTTACGCCTACTTTGAATTAAAGAAAAAAAAAACAAAACATGCCAAACTAGACCAACTAAAGTGTAAAAACGTTGATTTTAAAGTGATTCAATCTCTTTCTCTGCAGGGCTGTTGGTGCTGAGACAACACTGATGATTTTCACAAAGTTAGTAGTTAGGTAAGCTGATGCATGCAGGCTGTTGAATAGCTAAAATCTTCTATCTGAAAACATTATTTTCAGAAGTTGTAAAATGTATTTTTCAGTATAAATGCAGTATATTAATATTGTTTTTAAGCTGCAGCAGGAAAGACAGAAATGGGAATGAAGATGTTGTGACCTTTCACCTACAGTACAAATGTCTCTGTGGAAATAATATGTATGAAGCAATCAAAAGCACAGCCATGAAGTGAAGTCTGTATAGTGTAGCCTGCAGTCAAAGTTACCATGTCTGTTGCAACAACAGCTACTTGTGTTTCAGGGCTACAAGCCAGCTTGCCCTTAAAACAGACACATACAGTGAGATGGACACACATATACACACAGGAATACACACAGACACACTTGCAAAATCAATAATCTTCAGTCCCACTTGACAAACAAAAGCACACCAGAGCCTCTCTGTGGTACGAGGCTTTTCCATCCTGCCAAGTCTTGATCCAAAAACTTGTGTACAAAATTGTATCTTTTTTTAATTTAATTTTTTTTTTTTAGATGTTTTAAATCCGAGAAATTGTTTACAGACTTTACAGACTTGTGCCCAAACTCGGTCTTGTCACACAAACATAGCGCAGATATATTGTAATAACTCCAAGTCAGACTTTTACCTTTGAACCACAAAGACTGTATGGCACAGTGCCAAAACAAATACATTCTGTCAGTTATAATTTCTTTCAAGTCATTTTGAAATCTATTTGAGATTTTAATGACAGTGAGAGATGTAAATATGCTGGCCAGATTTAGAGTTAGGGTCAGAGCAGATCTATCAACAAAATTAAGACAACAAGAATTTTGATAAGATAACAATAAAAGGAAAGTCTACCCTCCACCATCCCAGCAATCCAACAGACACACATACACAAAAACTCAAACAAGATAACAAAAGAGGAGCACTGATATGCCAAGCACAACTCCACATTGCAAAAGAAACCCTATTATGCCTAATATACTGTGACACCTGATATTATATTAAACTTGTGCTTGACTCACCCATGCTAAAGTCCAGAGAGAAGGGGTCCATAGTGAGCTATCTCAGCCAGGCAGACTACTACAGATTTCTGTCTTCCACTCTCAGGTGAAAACTTGTTCTGGAGATCAGACAAGGTCTATGTATGTCAGACTGTTCTCCCACCCAAACTTTTTTTGAAATCTTTTTTTTTTTTTTCCTGGTTCGCTCACTTGCAAAGAATGAACAGTCCCCCGATGCAGATCAATCTGTTGAGAACTCTCCATTCTGGGCATTAGGAAATCCTGGCTTTCTTTGGTTCCAAAGCAATCGAAAGAGAGCAGTGCATGGTTCAACTCCTAAACGGGACTTTCTCATGCTTGCTGGTACCTTCCAGGACAATGCCACTGGTGATAGGGGGTTGTTTTTAACTAGTTTTTGGGCTTCAACACTACTTTGTGCTGTGCATGGTATCATACAACAACACAATAATGAATATTATCAGGGCTTCACACACTGGTGGTGTATGCTAATATATACTAACTAGAGCATAAATACATGATGAAATTACGTCTCATATACTGCACCAGTGTTTCGCCACAATGAAAAATTAACAAAGAATGAAAACAAGTAATAAAAAAAAAAATACAAATATTTAGTTCCAAATCTAAAGTTATATGGAAAAATAACATTTCAAATGTGCTGAGGCAGTGGGCAGGTCATTTGTCAAAGAAATTTGCAGTCTTGGAATGATATGTAACATCACTCCATCACATAAATTGTGACATGAGGCCATGGACATGTATGAGCCTATTTGATAATTTGACATCTCAGGGTTGGCAGTTCAGTCCCTGAACTGTAACAGGCCAATTCAGTGAGTTTATTGCATCTTTCTGGATATCACATTCATTGTTTGTGTTCATTTTCAGACCTAAATTATATTTAGTTCTCCTAGTTGTCATTTGGGTTATGTTCATTTCCAGCAGTCCTATTAAATCTGTAATGGACTTGCTGTTAATATTTGAAATTTGCTTATAATGTCAAAACCTCTTTGCTGGCGTCTTAACATCCATAGAAGTATAGAGTCAGGTCCATAATTTATTGGACAAATACACTTTTTTTGTAGTCAACTACTCATTCATCATAGTCTTAAGTTGGATATATCATAGTGATTATTTTATCTTTACTGTACATTTTATACTATGTATATATATATATATATATATATATATGCTTTTGTCTTAAGAGTATACATTTCTCTTATAGCTGTTGTTAGCAGCTGTACTATTAATATTTGTAATTGCTCTGCATCCTCCTGCAACACTACTGAAATCGCTCAGTATCTAACATTTTTGTCTTCAATTTTGTAAATGTAATTTATCAATTGATAGAAAAAAATAAGCATCTGTATGTGACATTTATGCTAACGAGGGAGCAATTTACTAAGCAGCCACTTATTAATTCACCCCATGAGGTGAACTGCCATAAAAAATAAAACTGATTCTAAACCATGCATTAACTTCTAATAGTTTATTTAATGCCATCCCACGGATCATGTGTTATACATTTCAATTCTTTTAAGGCTCCCATTCTGACCTACAGCTTGGAGGTCACAACCCCTTTACACGGTCACTGGGTAAATATTTCCTTCCTGATTCAGCACAGCACACTCTGGGTGGGACAGACTGGCCATGGATTCCAGTGGCTGAGTCAGAAAGACTGATTTGAGAAAACAAAGCAAAAAAGATATAAAGGAAGTAGTAAAGTAACGGCTGGTTGGTTGTTTTCTTTATGTGTACCAGGGGGAGGGATGATTAGCCCAAGCCAGATCTCTGTATGTCTATCATCTTAAAAGGCAGGGTCCATGCTGCTTCAATTAATTTCTGGCCTTGAGGGGCTCTTGACCATTGCTCGGAGCTCCAGCAGTACACACACACACACACACACACACACACACACACACACACACACACACACACACACACACACACACACACGTTCAATAGAGGGGAAGTGAATGTAGGAGATTTGGGTAAGATGGGGACTGCTGATGGGGTGGGAATTTGAAACTGTTTAAACAAATCAGTGAAGAATATCAGTTACTTGGGACACTGCTGTCCATCTGCTATCCTGTTGTAGAGGCATTTGTCTCCACTTGATTGATTAGTTTGTCATTTGCAAAAGCAGGAAGAAAGAGACAGACATTTCTAAATGTATGGAGAGGAAGTGCTTGTGCATTATGTCTCCCAGCATAAAAGCATGCTGGCAAATTATTGCAATCATATGTTGCTGGCTTTTAAGTTGAATGCGGCTAATAAGCTATTGGCTGTCTGTAGGACCTCTGACATATGTGTGAGTGCATGTGGATCTGTCTAGCAGACATGCACGTGTAAAACCCAGATGGTCAGATGTAATAAACATGGCCAGTTTTTTTTTGGCTCACATAAAGGGCATGGCGCTGGTGTTTTATTTCATCACAGCCTCGGGACATTAATGTGTTCACCCAGACTCTCAAGTGGGCTTTATGAGGGTGAGGAGGCCTGTTTCCACCTTGTTTGATTTTTTTTTTTCTTAAACAGGGTGTGGCAATAGGGAAGTGCTGGAATAACGGAGGTCATGGGGAGTAGGGAGGGAATTAAGGTGGCTTCCTATTGGTGCCGGATGTTTGAGTAAGGCAATATGACAGCAAGGGCCTTGTGACAGAGATCTGTTTAGAACCTCAGTTGAGCAGGCTGGACTGTGAAACAAGCAACCACATCTGTTTTCACTCAAAACAATCAGAGGCCGGCACTGCAGGCAGCTTGTGCCTGTTATTAAAGGCTTTCTGGGGCCTGCTGAGGGACGGCCTAGACGCAGTGATTTATCCACTCTTTGTTGAGTGGATGAAGACAGAGTGTGATGTATATGGACATGGAATTCCAATCAGTGAATTTTGCCAGGACACCTACCCTGAAAGCATGATGAATTGAGGCCTTCTTCTGCAACAGTATGAATCTGGGCCTCACACTCTGGATTAGAGAAAAGATTTCACTATTAAAAGCTGTATATCAAGATTGTTTGCTGTCATTGCCCATAGACTCTTACATCATTCAAATCCAAAGGCATGAAGAGTAGAAGAGTAAATCAGTATTTAGAGTTATTTTTGACATACTTACTGTTCAAAAGTAACAGAGTGTGAAACTTGCCTTATAGGGAAGTCTTGTCTTATACATGTGACCTGATGTGTATAAGGCAACACTACCCAGTTGTTGCTTACTCAGCAATCTAACATTTTGAAAAGCTTGAATAAACAGTTTGTCTCTCTTGGAGACTTGATGGTAAAACTCATGGTAATCCAAAAGACAAATTCTGTGCATTTCTTTGAGACCCGGTCTAGTTCATTGGAATCCCAAAGTGGGCTTTTAAATAATTTGAGGAGAGCCCTCTGGAAGCTGAATAATTCACAACGGCGTGATGAAGTCTCCAGCCAGCTGGGTGTTCCATTAGCAGACTCACTACTCGACAGCTCTATTGCACAGCAGTTCTAGCAGAGGGATGGAGTGCTGGGGAGATGAGTGTGTGTCTGTGAGAGGAGGGGAGGGGGAATGGGGGTGGGGGTTGGGGATCATCCCATCCTCACTCTGCCCACTTCAATTACATCAGCCACAGGCTCCGTACATCAGAATCAGGCTCTGTCTGCATCTTTTGCTTCAGACAAGCGTCTCTCCACCACACTCAACACGTGCCAACCATTCAGCATTTGCTAACCAACCTCAAAGGACCCCAGTCCTGGGTATGTAAGGAGAAGAGGAGGGTAGGGGGTGGGGGCAGGGGAGAGAGGTTTGCCAATTGAGTGCTTGACAGTGCTGAGTCTTGACATCTAATTCTTCTTGCCGTATAACCTAAATATACAGTTTTAGATGTGAAATGGTTGCTGAAGTGACTGACTCTTCTTGTCCAGGTGACTGTCATCGCTGGTACAGTTCTTCAGGACAGACTGGTGAAAAATGCTGGCCTGCTGTGGCATCATCACCAGCTTAGCTCATATAAACTGACCTGCCAGGAGGATCTATGAAACGAAAGGACATAACAGATCAAACTTGCTAGCTGTGACTAAAGCCTACTTTCCTGTGAGGCATCAAGGAAAATAAGGTTTACTGATGGGGATATCTGCCTGCTTACTTTCTCTTCCACATGCCAATTATCTGTAAGCTGATAGCCACAGTTACCTGTCAGGGAGTTGCCATAAAGGTACACATGCATCGCTAGAATTCCACATTGTTTCTTATGAGACCCTGTGGTACCCTATACTCCTTGTTTTCTGTGTATGGTTAGTCTATCAATTCCAGATATCACTCAGATTAACCTTGCCTGCATTCCCAAGGCCCATCTCCTTGTCTATGCATACACCCTGTCAGCTCTTCCCCTGAGTGACAGAGTAGGCAGCCTTACCTTGTGCCGCCAACCAGCCTCATTCATAACATCATCACCTTCACTTGGCCATGTCACGCCTCTTGTGGGAGAAGGATATCTCCCCCCCAAGGACAGCCGGGAAATGGTCCTCATCCTGACTTCTATGTGGGATGCAATCACCTGTCATTCTTCATCTGTATGGTGCAACCCAGGACAGAAAGACAATACAAAGGGAAATAAGTTCTATCAAAGGGAGGCATATGCATTACACGGAAGCACAATTTAGGTTTGAAATTTAATTAACATTCTAGATGCTTATGTACCATTACTGTCATTTTCTTTTACCTTATTTGCTTGATTATTTTTTTCTTACACATCTTCTTTTCTAACACGCAAAAGCCGCATTAGAAATTTTACACTGTTTACAACAATTTCTTCCTTGTAGAGAAGAAATGGTTGCTTATATTTTTATTGCAACCGAGATACATGAAAAACTCTAAAGCATGGTGCAGCTTTCAATTGCTTCCAGTTACTATTTAGAGTTCACAGTTACTGTAAAATGTTTGAAACAAAATGAGGCTCTCTGAAGCACAGTATAAAACTTTTCTGTAGTTGCCTCAAGTTTATAAACCAGGCAAGCCGTATTCTACCTGCCAAGCATGAAGCAGAGCTCAAAAGAAGCCAGTGACTAATGATGACATTCAAACCCTTAGGAAAATGTAGAGATCAAAACATTATTCATAGATGGCAGAGCAGTTATACAGTGGACTTTAAATAATCACATGCCCAGAGAAAGGATATCCATGTTCCTCTGCATGGTGTATGTACAGGGAAACAAGTATACTGTATATTTTGGGAATTTTTTTCCCAATTTGTCTGTTTTAAAGTCCTACTTGTGCAACACATTGTTCTTCTAGTGGTTTATCACTATTTAACAATAAATTTAAACAATACAGACCAGCTTTTCCTCTTTAAGCTAAGGACTCCTGCAATGTGTAAGTCTAGACTTCTCTGATTAAAATTTAACATCTGCCAAAGTTCTGTGAATCTTTCATTTTCCTCTGGGGCACAGCATGATGAGTCTAGTGAACACTAATGAACATATAATGAGCTGCAAATAGCTCTCCAAATGGTCTGGTTTCTACACTGCATCCTGTGTCCCTAGGTTCAGCTCAGCTAAAAAAAAAAAATAAAAGTCAAAACAAGTAAATGCGATTACTTTATCTGATCACAAGCAGAGTGATATGTGAAAGATAAAGAGATAATTGAGACAACTGGATGATGATAATAAAGGATACTCAAGATTTGTGACCCAATACTACATATCAAACACTCGATAACTAAACTGGATGTGACTCTTTTGTGGTGAACAAAACAGTTACACACGGTGACATAATTGGAGGGACTATAAACAACTGTTTGGTTTGTAAAAAACAAACAAAAAACTGTAAGATGAATTCCTTATGTCTTCATTAATCACAATCATGACAGCATATCCATGACTAACAGTGCTTTTCCCTTTTGAGATTACATCTAAAATCTCTTAATCCATCACCAGCTTGTTGTATTCTAAACTCCCAAATAGTCATCTCTGCATATGATGCAAGCGGCTTTCTAAAGGGTTTGGACTCCCTCCAGCACTAGACAGAGAGCGAAAATGACAGAGGGATAAAAAAAAAAAAAGTAGAACAGGGATTTAAGAAAAAAAGACTTTAATTCATGTGTTCCCTTCTCCAGAAGTCCACCTAAATCTTCTGTTTGTGAATAAGAAAACACTGACGTAAGGCTGACTGCTGGTGGAATATTATTTTCCCATTTTCATCATAAATCTTTTAAATGCTACCCCAATTTTTAAGCTCTTGCTTTTGAGATGAAATTTCAAGTGTCAGTCTTAGCTGACTGACCCCACTCTCTATAGGGTTAATTCTCCCACTCCTCAGTTTTACTGTATAAACATATGTAAAGGCACAGTGTCTATTACAGTACCTGACTACATAACAAAATAACCCTAACACAAAGCAATTCTTATTTATTTCTTCTTGTTTATGATGACATGAGTACAATGATAATTATGATGATGATAATTGGTCATGCTTTCTAAATGGCAACGCATTTCACAATTTCCACACAGTAAAACCCTCTTCCTGTTTCATTTGGTTTTAAGCTGCACAAAGAAACCAAAGCCTGCTTTATGCTTAGCTGATTTCAATGAAGATTAAGACAAAAAAATCATAGAGAATCAAAAAAGACGGCTTATGTTTAATCATAAACGGACATTACGAAGAGGAGGAAGAAGAGAATTCAGCTCAAGTTCAGCTTCCAGCAGTTTCTCCTCAACAAGTAATTATGATTGTCAGTAATGGCAAGTATGTGGCTGCCAATTCAGCACTTTTCCTGTCAGCAGCATGTGACCTTTCACATGATTTTCAAATGATTACATAAACCACTACATGCCAAATATAAGGTACCTGCCATATAATGATAGAAGCAAATTCACATGCATGCCCATGCAATGATGCAATTGTGACTGTTACTTAAGAAGATGCTCAATGTATGCTCATGTGACAGATTTTCAAGATAAATTGTCTCCTGTGGCCATATCACTCTACTAATAACAAGCTGTTGAAAGCCTTAATGAAGCTACTGTATCAGTCAGGTGCTTGTTTGTGTGACTATGAGGGCACCATGCCAGGTTATGTGATGCTGTTAATGTTTATCTCGGTGCCCGTTGCATTATCTCTAATAAGGCGTATATGATTAAACTGTGGTGTATTGGGTAGGACCCTGCACTTTACTACTTTAAATATTCCCCTGATCGTTTTAGGGTACCACCGGAAATATGCAACCCTTGTTTTCCTTCATTTAAGTTTTACATTCTGAATCCTTAAAGTGTACACTGAACCATTTTAATCCCTTTGTTTTTACTTCTGTTTTTAATCCGGCCGTGGCAGGTGACTGCCCCTCCCTGAGCCTGGTTCTGCCGGAGGTTTCTTCCTGTTAAAAGGGAGTTTATCCTTCCCACTGTCACCAACTGCTTGATCATAGGGGGTCGTTTTGACCGTTTGGTTTTCCTTGTAATTATTGTAGGGGCTTTACCTTACAATATAAAGCACCTTGAGGTGATTTGGTGCAGATAAATAAAATTGAATTGAATTTAATCTGTGGAGAAAAATGAAAAGTGTAAATGCATGAAACAAATTGAATGAGTTCAAATGTAGCATTTTCTCTTTTGGGCAAGCTTAAGAAAAAAGAAAGTTGTGATTGATTGGAGACATAGAAACTGGCATCAAACTAAAAACATCCACCTCTGTGGGAACCAGAGAGTGTTCTCTAATCTTTTCATGAATCAAACATAAATTGCCCTCTGCGGTGGTTTAGGGGAATCTGACTAAAGAATTAATATCCCTGTATCCCAACTTGTTGCACCCACACATCGTGAGAGAAACATACACATTTTCTTATATCAACTTTTTGAATATTTGTTTTAAATGTGCAATAAATTTGATTAAAAAAAAATGGTAATTGCCTCTTTATATCACAGTTTTTCAGTTTTAGAAGAGATGCTCAATTTTCCTTTCTCATTTTTAGCTTTAGCTTTCTTAGCTCATTAGCTTTCTTTATCTTTTGTCTAACAGTCAGCTTGATGGAAAAAAGTAAATCTGAAATGGATGCTACTTCTACTTAAATTAAGCACTCAAAGCACTTTCGACCACAAGCCTCATTCACACAACTGCACACACATTCATATCCATGCCTAGGGGCTTTGTCTAACACTGATGGATACACTGGGGTCAAGTCAGGTTTCAGCATGGCATATGTAGACTGGGGGAGCCAGGGATCGAGCCACTGACCTTCTGATTGCTAGACAACTCATTCTACCTCTTTAGCCACAGTCGACCCAAAAGGTGGTCAACTAGAAAAATAACCATACTTTAAAATTGAGAAAAGAAATTCATTTTTATTATATGGATGTGTTATAAGATCTAGTGATTTGTCTCTACACTTGGAACCATATTCAAGACTAGAGTTATAAAGTTCTGTGTATATACAGAGTGATGTGGAAAAGGGAATGATTTTAACAGACATGACAGCCAATCATAAAGACCAACATAAAGAGGGTTGAAAAGTTGAAGTAGATGATGGCAAGGCCAGTTTGATGTGCTGACAGGAAGAATAATTGGAAAAAAAAAGGGAAAGAAAATATATAAAATAGGGAGCTGTGGCTTAGAATAAAAATCTGCCAAATGGTGCCAGATTGCTCCTCCTCTGTCTGTTATAAATATACCATTTTCATACATATGCCATTTTTCTGTAAATTTACCTTCTTCCATTTCTGTCATGGCTTTTGCTTCGAAGAATATAGATGAAAAATATAGGGGGGTTGATTTACAACAATTTGAGAAAGCACATCACGTGATTTTTCAAGGTTTAACCAAGACTTTAAGTTTAAGCCACACTTTCCCCACCAAAGTATTGTTTTGATCTTACCAGTGAGTGATAAAAAAATTCCACACTTGCCCCGTGGGCAGTCTTTGTCCTCCAAGCTCGGGTCCTCTACCAGTGGCCTAGGAGCTTGAGGGTCCTGTGAAGTATCTTAGCTATTCCCAGGACTGCAATCTTCTGGACAGAGATCTCAGATGTTGTTCCTGGAATCTGCTGGAGCCATTCTCCCAGTTTGGGGGTCATTCCTCGAGTGTTCCGATTATCACAGGGACCACTGTTACCTTCACCTTCCACATCCTCTCTAGCTCTTCTCTCAGCCCTTGGTATTCATCGAGCTTCTTGTGTTCCTTCTTCTTGATGTTGCCATCACTTGGTATTGCTACGTTTTTTACTTCAGCTTTCTTCCTCTGCTTGTCCACCACTACTATGTCCGGTTGGTTAGCCACCACCAGTTTGTCTGTCTGTATTTGGAAGTCCCACAGGATCTTAGCTCAACCACCTGTGGGGGCATAGCCCATTTTGACCTTGGCCTTCTGGCTTTACTCGGCACAGATGTTCCTGGTTATGGTGTTTCATGTATGCCCTGCCTGCTAGCATCTTGCACCCTGCTGTTATGTACTGGATTGTCTCAGGGGCATCTCTGCACAGCCTGCACCTGGGGTCTTGCCTGGTGTGGTAGAACCAAGCCTCTATCAATCTTGTACTCAGAGTTTGTTCCTGTTCTGCTATGATTAGTGCCTCTGTGCTATTTTTCAGACTGGCTTTGTCCAGTCATTAGTAGGATTTTTCAGTATCAGCCACTTCTTCTCTCTGCTGGTGGTACATGCCATGCAGCGGTTCCTGTTCTTTTTTTATTCTCTCTTCTCAAGTTTCGGCTGCCTGAGGTACTCACTAAGCACATGATCAGCTGTGGCCATCTTCCTGATGTATTCATGGATCTTTGTTGTTTCATCCAGGACAGTGGTTCTGACACTCACTAGTCCTACTTCTTTCCACTTAGTGTACAGTCTTAGGGTGCTGGATTTGGGTTGAAACCCTCCATGCCTGTAAGGAGCTTTCTTGTCTTAATGTCAGTTACCTATCTATCTCCTCCTTTGGCCAGCTTATTACCCCAGCAGGTATCTGATGGCCAGCAGTGTGTAGGTTTGGTAGGAACTTGTTCTTCCCATTCAGCTGACTCTTCAGGGCTTGCCTTGTTCTCTGCAGGTACTTGGCTGTAGCAGCTTTCCTAGCAGCCTCTTCATGGTTCCCATTTGCCTGTGGGATTCCAAGGTACTTGTAGCTGTCTTCAATGTCTGCAATGTTGCCTTCTGGTAGTGCAATCCCCTCAGTTCTGATTACCGTCCCTCGCTTTGTTGCCATCTGACTACACTTCTCCATTCCAATGTCATTACTCTAGATCCTAGTGCTGTGGATCAATAAACTGATGTCATCCATCCATCCATCCATCCATCCATCCATCCATCCATCCATCCATCCATCCATCCGTCCATCCGTGGAGATGGTGTCAGAATATACACTTTATTTACACAAATGCACACACTTTCATTTTGGACAATGTTGTTTAGTGGAAACATTTTGTCATGGACTGTGACACAAGTAAATTAAACAATTACCACTGATTGCTAGTTATTGCTGTGAAGTACAAATCTATCACTGTTACACCATAATGTTCGTGTACTGTAGAATGATGATGTTTGTATCAGCCACATGGACTGGAGCAACATTTTGTAGTCATGTGACTCATGGAGACATAATGATTCATGTGATGTTACACAACAAACCTACAAATGACTCACTTATTACAGTATCTGTCCAGTTTAATAATTTACCAGGAAAAAGCCCTGATACAATTTGAAAACTACTATAAACATCTGAGTGAAATATCTACATGTAGTATGTTGTTTTTATTTACTTTATTTGAACTTGTAAATATGCACAGAGCATGCATAAAACCAATATCACTATACATAAAATATGAAACTTATTATTAGTAAGTCTATGAGGCAACTCTTTTTACAATGTATTTGCTGTCTCAGCATTAAAAATCAAACCAAATAAAATAAATAACGATAGTAGAATAATGATATTCATTTCTACTCCATAGTATTTTGTCCTTGTTTATTGTGTTTTGATTTTTCTCACCACACGCCAACTCTGCCCAAAGCAGAAATTAAAACAACTGGGGCCAAAAGTCTACCAAAAATGTGGAAACAGACAAAGGGTGAGGGCTATCCAGTAATGTAAAACTGAAAATTCTGGGAACAGTACAACATGGGTATTCCATTTGCACACACGCTGCAAAAATCTGATGCAAGCACCAAACAATCTGTAAGGAGTTTATACTGTAGGCTTTTAGGGAATGTTTGTAACTGAGTAAAGTAAGTAAATCCTGCTTGAAATTGTTGTTGATTTTCTTTTGATAACTAAATTGTTAGATTACTCAGCCTAAGCCACCCTCTTCCCTCTATTCTGTTTTCTTTCAATTATTGTCTGTATCACTCTTACTGTAGTCTGTTTTTCATTTCAACTTCCATCCATTCTGGTTACAGCAACCAACCTGAAAGCTGCTGATAAAGTCATCATTTTCAGTTACCCCATTCCCACCCTCTGATACCCCTTGACAGCTCCTGTCTCCCTATAGTAAATGTTTGCTTTCCCAGCAAATGTGCACAGACTGTTGGGACGCTGACAGCCACCCCCTTGTCTGGCAAATGCCCCCTAAAGAGTTGCACTTACAAGAAGTGGAATCACATACAGAAAAGATTATTCAGATGAAGGGGTGGGGTGCCGTGGGATTGCATTCAAAAATTACATCCTGCAGAGACTCTTAAGGAGGAGCGTGGATAATGAACATTCACAGAAATCTAGAGTGTGTCTGTAGCACTGTGGTGTGTCTCTGCCAATCCTTTACAGCTGTGTTTTTGCATGCATGACTGACTGAGTTGTTGTCCTGCCCTGAAAATGTTGTGCAAGTGGTGAGCGAATATCTTAAATGTTCAGAAAATGAAATCAGTGCCTGTATCAGACATGAAACGAATGCTTAATTCTGTACATTTTTACCAAGTTAGTTTTTTTTTCAGCAACTATTTTGACAAAGAGCAGCATAACATACAACACAAGCGCCTTGTTTAAGATTAAAAGTCTGTTTCCATCAGTCCAGTAGTCTTTTTTGATCTAACTTTTCCGTCTTTGCCAAACATGACATTATTTTTAATGCCAAAAAGCAAACACTAACAGCCTTTCTCTTCTCTCAGACTGCATATCCTCAGTTCCACTCTTCCTCACATCTTAGTCCCTCTCACTAGAGATGTGAGTGAGGAAGGCTACTTGAGGCAGCAGGCAGTTAAAAAAAAAAAATCCTTGCTTCATAACCTCATTTAAAATGATGTTAATTAAATATGATATTTGGCACAGCTGCACCATAAATTGTTTTGCTATAGCTCAACTGCAGCTGTGTTTTATGATCTCAGGTGCAACAGTGCTCATGACTTTTTTTTTTTTTTTTTTTAATTTAGGGCCACTTTTAATGAAATTTACCAAATGGCACAATGTGACAAGATATTAGACTTTTAAAAAAAATGCAAGTAGACGTGGAGAAGGGCAGAAAATTTGGTCATTTTAATAACAACATATGTTATGGTGGTGAGAGTCCACCTCTCACTATGATTTGTATATTCCAGCTGTGTGCCATGCCTCTTTCATGTTGGGGAAAAAAAAAAGAAGAAAAACATAGGATACAAACATATCCTCTATTATATATACTCTGGCAAGCCTCCTCTTTCCTCTGTCCTCCAGATGCATTATGACATTCTTCAACATGGCAAATTGAGATGAATTTCCAGGTAACAGGAAGGAAGACATAGGAGAGGGGAAGCACAAATTAAAGGAACGAGTTGTCAGTACATTTAAATCAGTAACAGACCTGATTAATAACAATGATTTCTTGTGACATTGTTATGATCTCTGTTTTTACTATATGGTGTTTCTAGTTACTTTTTTTGGGACCCTGTATTTAATTATTCTATTATGAGTCATGAGTCTTTGTTCTGGTAATGCTGAGTCTCTCACCATTTTCCTTTATGGTTTCTCATGAAAAAAAATTAATTTTATGATTTATTATATTTTGGTTGGCAACTTGTCTATTATTTGTTAGTAGATGTAGTCCTCTGTGTGTCTGTCTCATTTCTCTATTTAGGCCTTTGTCCCTTTGTATTTCCTTGTTTGACATATCTTTTTTAATTGTTAGTATTCATGTCTGTATTAGTGCACTTTGCTTTATTCCCTGTTTTACTTTGAAGGTTGGTTTTCTTTTGTTTCTAGCTCTAGTTTATTTATTGACGTTTCCCTGCCTCCATGCTGTTAATCCTTTCCTCCTGTGTGCTGTGTTAGTGCTCTGTGTGCATAGGACACAGTCTATAGTACTGTGTTTGTCTGTGCTCTTGTGGCTCACCTTTGCTTAATGAACCTGTTTATCTGATCATATTGTTTAAATTGGTAAACAGAATAAACGTATTTAATTGAGTCCAGCATTTTAATACATAAACTGATCAATTATGATCCAGAGCAGCAATAGTTAGAAATGCTTTACCAACTCTGATGTGCATGGTGTTAATAGAAAAAAAAAAAGAAACAGTGGTCCAGCTGAGTTATTTGCCCAACACAGCAATTTGTTAGTATAGTATAAACTGAAAGTAGTTAGTTTGTGATTGCATGTGATCATTCAATGGGATCATAGCAATATTGTATTTTTATTTAATTTATTTTATTTTTTAATGAATGGGTTTTTACATTTAATTTTAAAATGTACAATATTCCCATGAAACTTCTTGGTGGGTCTATCATTTCCTTCTGTTTCCACACTTGTGCCCTAATTTACATTAATATTGTGCTATTCTGTACAATTCCTTTGTGTAACAGAAGCCAGGCTGAATAAATAAGGTGCAGTGCTAAAAAAAGGACTTCTATCTTTTACTTTCTGAGCCTGTATTGTGCTTGTATTATGATTATTTGTTTATGAATATCTACTGCAGGGTTTTCACCTGCAAAACCAACCATAGTTGGTGCAGCAATGTAGCTAACTTAATACATATTGAAATATTTCTTTTCTGCCATTTTCTTTCATTTTTTCCTGTTATTCTTGCACTTGCATGATGTGCATATGGTAGATGTGCATAGTTTAAATTTTTTTATAATCACAAAAAGTGAAAAAAAAATGAGAGAATGAGAGAGTGAGAGTGCCTGCTGCCTTCCTTCTTTAGATTCAGTATTGATTTGAATCAATCTGACACATGCAGCAGGATCACTTTTCCATTCATCCATTCACAGCAATGGATAAGACTAATGCCAAACTCACCACAATTGATCACACTGGCAGAAGATAAAAAAGCACAGCAAAGCACCTCTCAAGAGCACTGCATACCACAGGCTGAGTCATTGTAATATGATAGATGACTTTATGGATGAATTAAACAACAAAAAAAAAAAAAAATGGAACTAATGCACATAATCATTAGAGGATATGACAAAGAAATATGCGCTATAAAAAAGAATTATTATGCTTGAGTCATTCTGCTTTTATCATTTTATGATCAGAATATGCTTTCATTTTCCTGAAGTGTGAAATTTTAAATTTTTTCAAACACTCATTCTATACATAGACATCTTGCTCTTTGGTTTGTATCAACTGCAGTCATCTAAATAGAAGGAAGAGGTTTCTGTGGTACTGGCAGAGTTAAAAAAAAAAGAAAAAAGAAAAAAGGAGGGGGTATAAGGGAACTGCCTGTCCAAAAGCCAGAGTAAAAAAAGAAAAAAAAAAGAAAAAAAAAAAGTGGAGGGTTGCAATAAGAGGCCCACTTCAAAATGTAGCTATGTAGCCTCAGGAATTACATGAAGTTGTAGTTTTTAAAAAAAAGAAAGATGGCTGTGCTTAAAGAAACAGACCTAAAATATTCCACATCAGAAGNGCCTTTCCTACTTTTTGCTTGAAAGTTATTACGTATATATTATTTGTAAATGAGCCCATGGCTAGAAGCTATCTATGTGACAAGATTCAGTCTGGAAAGGTCCGAATCATACAGAAATCTGAGCGCAGCTGTTAGTGAAGCATGGAGAGGAGGAGTCAGGACAGGAGTTGATGTTGCACCCATGGGGGCCTGCTGTTGAATCCTGTGGGAGGACCAGTGTCTTTGATAAACACTGATTCCTGTAGATCTGCACTCATGTGCTCTTATGCTGACTGTTCTGCTGTACCTGTATATGCCTATCACAGTCTTTTCATCTCATTTACTGCCTTCCCCTGACTATTTGCACATGAAATGATCCGTATTAAAGCAAGAAGGAGTTATTGAAACATAGTCTGAATGTTTTCATGTGAGCCAAGTCAATCAGAAGTCAAATGTCAGATGATTTCATTGGTAAATTCAGTTGAGTGTTTTTTGGTTCTGTCTTTCTGTGAACTGTCTGTTTCAAAGCTGGATCCCAGCAGACCATCCCATACACGCTTTTTCAGTGCTTGTATTCGTGGTCTATCAGCACATATGGAACTCAGGACAAGAGCAGGTCAGATAGAGGCTAGCATCTTAAACTGCTCATTTGGGGAGATAATAGATTCACTAGAGAGTGCTTAATGTTTAGCCAAAGACAGGCCTTATTCATGCCTTCTGTAAGAAGAAAGTAGCTAAAAGGAAAAACTGCTTTTTGCAGTAGCACAAAAGAATAACAAAAGAATATGAAATGACTGCAAAAAAAAAAAAAAAAAAATTATCCGATTTCTGGATTTCTTTTCTTCTGAGAGCAAAAGGGAACAATTCTGCACAAAGGCATTTTGACAAATTCACTACGCATGCACGCACGCACACACACAGTCTTTCATAACAGAGATTCAATCACACAATCATTGTGCAATTCATAATTTATGTTTCAAACCTAAGTTATATCACAGCCACCCTTTCATTACCTTTATAACCAGCCCTCAATTTTTTTTTTTTTTATATATCATTGTGTTTCCTTCCCCACTCTCCCAGCATTCTGGCACACATGTGGTTACTGTGATGATAGAGTGCAGACCACTTGGTGCAGTAAAGGAGGTGGGGGTCCAAACCCCAGCTGACTTAAATAGCCAAATAATTGGAATTTCTGAAAACAATGGCTTCCTAGCATTTCCCCGACCCCTCACCTTATCATATTAGGTTCAAGGAGCGTAACCTGGAACCCGCTTATTTCACAGCATTTGGCTTGCAGCCGGCTCAGGTTAACCCCAGAGCCAGCTATGAGAGTTACAGGCCTGTCAGTCCAACTGCGAAGACCTTCCACAGAACAGCTTTTGCATTCTGCTTTCTTCCACTTTCTCTTCTGGTTTTGGCTGTGATTTCAAGCACCAATGTGAACTTGCATAAGGTAGAAAGCTACCTAATACAATGCAAGCTGTTTGTGAAATCTGATACGTGTAATAGATTTTGTTCACCATTTCAGTATGTATCGAGTATAATGAGGAGAGTACACATTCACGCAGCTTTGAGAAAACAAAGCTTCTTTTTGGTTTTAAATAGTTATAAAATTCACATATTTCCTTGTAAAAAGCTTTT
Source organism: Australoheros facetus (assembly GCA_030220045.1). Taxonomy (NCBI): domain Eukaryota; kingdom Metazoa; phylum Chordata; class Actinopteri; order Cichliformes; family Cichlidae; genus Australoheros; species Australoheros facetus. Next base: position 36,416 of record JASGAU010395691.1, read on the forward strand.
ATTTTGTATTTCAATTACAATCCTATGACAGCTTGGATATGATCCAACCAGTATGTCCTCTATTTGTTGCTGCAAAAACAAACTTCATCCATTCAGCAAGGAGTGATTCAAGGAGTGACTGAAAAATTTCCTGTCTGATTCTGATTTCTGATATTTTTTAAAGTGTGACCTGCCAATACCAATTTACTACAGTATAACTGATAGCTTTTATAAACAAAAATTAATTTTTCTTCAGTGTGAAGTTTCATTTTCATAGTCAAAAACATATGTTACATCATTTTCCAGTATTTTTATGACTTCACCAGATAACAGGATATTGACTCTTCTGTTTTTCACTTGTCTCTATAATCAACCTCATAACTATTTTGCTCCTTTGCTCATGCTGAGGCTGCTGGCTTGCAGCCGGCTCTGAATTTTGGCTGGCTTTAGCTTTAGGCACTTTTCTTTTGTTAGGTTCTTAAAATAGTCCAGCTGGGTGAAGGTGATATAAGTGTCTGAATAGATTTGTTGTTACAAACGTTTCTGTGGTACCAACACCCCCTTTGAGTCTTCACTCACAATAAAGAGCTTCCACTGTAATGACGAATTAGTGTGTGGCTGTGTGCACAAGGCTATTTACCTTCACTGCTGTGCACGTGTTGTGCATGCATTAAATGGAAAGGCTTGTAGTTGGACATATGTGAACCTGACTGTCATTGGTCCAGGCCAGTGTGTTATTTCTGTCCTTTCTAATTGGTGTTATTCAGATGCATGGCCACTGAGGTCATAAATGAATCAAAAGGTATGACTTGGAATATCCTCAGAATTATATATTTATATATATTTATTTATATATACTTGTGGCTTGGTGCTACCCTTGATTGAAATCAAAACTTTTTTTCTTTTCCCACAGTAATGTGGTTTGTAGCCCTGTATGATTTTTTTTTCCTTTCTCACAAAAAGAGACATTTATGAGGAGTGTTACGTGTGCCGTTGGTGTATCAAAGAGCTGCTGTGGCCACATGCAAAGTTTAAAATTGGACCGACAGTGACTATAGCTGTCTTAAGGATATCTGGATGCCAAAAATGACACTCACTATGCGGAAAATAAAGAAATAAATAAACAATAAACAAATATATAAAATGGTTTCAGAAAGGTTATATGTTCCTTAGGTCATTCCTACACATAGCCAATGTTATAAAAGCCACTGAGTTGTGAACTACTAAATGCAGCACAAAAAGTACAGAAATGTGACTAATGTAAACTTAAAACACACCTTTATTGCTGATACTTGCAAAATACAAGGAAAGATCAAGATGAGCAAATGATCCAATAGACTAGGATTCCCAGGGAAACACAGAACAGGGAAACACACTACCGAAGAAAAGTCCACACACGGTTCAGCAGTTTGTTCAGGCCACAGAACTCGGGTGGCCTAGCAGAGATGGCAGACAGTTCAGGGGGTCTGCCAGGTGGCTGCCAGCGGTGACAGAGAAATTCAGGGGGCCAGCCTGGAGACCAGCATTGGAGATGGAGGAACTCTGGAGGCTGGCTGAGCGGCCAACAGTGAAAACAAAACAATCGCAGCGACAGAGATCCTCCAGTGACACAGCTCAAGGTCGACGGTGGAGGAGGTGACGGGACACCTCTAGCAGCTAGGCAGGGGCCAATGACAGAGACCCTCAGGTGGCATGGATGGAGGTCAGCATCCGAGATGTTCCTTTGGGGCTGGCAATAAAGGAGTCCCTCTAGAGACCAGTGTTGGTGTGGGCGATGGGGTACCTAAACATGGCTGGTGACAAAGAAGATGAGACCCCTCCAGGGGTTGACAGTGGAGGAGACTCTCTGGGGGTCGATGTGGATGGAGGCAGAGAGATACCTCTGACACCAGCAGCACTGGAGCCTTGGACAGGCACATCTGGGCAAAGGTGGAGTTGGCTTGGGTTGAAGCACCTCAGGACTCCCATGCTCAGGTTCAGGCAGCTTGAGACCCTCAGGCTTGGGCCCGGGTTCAGGCATCTTGGGATCCTCAAGCTTGGGCTCAGGAGGAGATGAACCCTTGGACTCAAGACTGTCAGGTCCCTGCAGCTCATACTCTGGACTCTCAGAATGCTGCAGCTCTAATTCAGGCTGAGGTTCAGGCTAGGGTGCAGGACTGTGGTGTGAGCCATGTCTTAAAGTGCTTAAATGTTCTTTCCAACAGAAAAAGAGCTACCTGTTGCTGCTCATATAACTCCATGTCCGCTGGGTCCTTTTAGTGGATATGTTGTTCTGTCATGATTAGGAGCCATGCAGAACACAGAGGTGAAGTTCAAAACAAAATACAAGCCTTAAGTTTTGGACTGCCTGCCATAATAAAGTCCAAAACACAAAGTTGTGGGAAACCAAGGGAAACACACAATGGAACAGGCATGCAGGGGAACAAGGTAACGAGGGAAGTGGAGACAGCTGGGATAAACTATTACAGTGACGACAATAAGTATAGTGGGGAAGAAATAAAACTGAACACACAAGAAATGAGAAATAAAAGTGAGACAGAAAACACTGAGTGAACGAATGCAAATATTACTAAAATATAACCAGAACTGAAAACTCAAAATGCTAGGAATAATTGAGAATTCACAAACGAACAACAGATAAAACTAAGAGCAAAAGATTCCCAAAAATATCAGTATCCAGAAACTTAAAAAAAAAAAAAAAAAATCCAAAATCCCACAACAAAACCCACAGACCATAACATTTATTGGCAAGAAGAACAGAAAGATAAAATAACTCAGACTGAATTGAGGCAACCGTGTATAAATAATTTGGAAAGACTGAACACTAAAATACACGATAAAAATATGTACCAGCTGCAGGGCCTAGACTCCCTGGTGCTGACAGTTTATTTTACTGCATTGAAGCTGAGAGCAGATTTGCGTTGTGCTTCAGTTGGTTGAAAAGAGGAGGATTGGTTTTCCTTGCATTCAGCATCGCCTTTAAATGTACAAAAGGACGGGTGCACGAGCTTTCATTATTATACAGTGAATCATCCTTTAAACACATCTTTGATCTTCACTCTTCATTCCCACAAAGAAAGCTTTAGCAGTCAAAATAAGAGCAGACTGAAAACAAGCAGACAGTGATGAAAACAAGTTAGAAAGTAGTATTAGATTTTAATTACAAGGAAACATTTATAATTGGATTAAAAAAAAAGATTCTACAGTATATGGGGTGTTATTTACTGGGAGGGATTTCCCTCTCTGATCTACATACCCTTGCTTTGTATAATTTTTTATCAATGTGTGGACAAAGTTTGTCTCCTTCACTAAATGGTTAATGACGTGTTCACAGCTGATATACCTAGAACACATTTATTTTAGCCATGTCTATAGTACAAAGAGCAATACAATCAGAAAAGGACTTTCGCTGTCAGGGCTAATGCTTCTATGACAGCAGAAATGACATGAGGTGGGAAGGTGGTCTTGGTCCCCCGTTACAAATCTACCTTGATTGATGTATGCCAATGAGCACCAAAGTTACAGCTCACCAGATGAAAAATGAGAACTTTTGTATTATGTTTGGCTAAATGTCTGCAAGAGGAAATGACATCATGAAACAGAGGCTGCTGCACAAATTTATACATTTAATTTTAAGCATTTTTTTTTTGTAAATGCAGTTAATATTTCAAACTTGTTCAGTTTAATCACAATTATTCTCTAAACACTGCATTGACAATAGCAATACATAATCAATGTATCAACAGGCTTCCACCCCACGCCCTGCTGATTTTTTTTCTCGCCACAAATTTCAATCTGTTTCGATATGTGGCCACAGGTCTATGCACGCTCACACTCACACCCATTCAACTGCTCATTGATGCAAATATCTGATCTGCCAATCACATGGCAGAAGCTCAGTGCATTTAAGCATGTAGCCATGGTCAAGATAATCTGCTGAAGTTCACCCCGAGTATCACGGAGGTGATTTAAGTGACTTTGAACAAGCTCTCGGTGCCTGCCGGACTAGTCTTAAGTATTTTAGAAACTGCTGATCTACTGGGATTTTCCCACACATCCATCTCTGAGTTTACAGAGAATGGTCCAAAAAAAGAGAAAAATATCTAATGAGTGGCTGTAAAATGCGCCAGATCTCAGAAGAGAATGGCCAGACTGCTCTCATTGCAACCACGGCATGCCGAAGAGCATCTCTGAATACGTCAGATGGGCTAAAGGAGCAGAAGACCATACTGGGTGCCACTTTCATCAGTTAAGAAAAGGAGACAGAAGCTAGCTTTTACATGGGCTCACCAAAATTGAACAATCGAAGATTAGAAAAATACTGACTGGTCAAATGAATCAAAATCTCAGTAGGATGTTTCCAGGACCTTGTTGAAACTGTGCCCTGAAGAATTCAGGCATTTCTGAAATGGGTGGTCATAGCAAGTTGTACCTAAAAAAAAAGGTCTCTATGTATTATCTTTTTAAAAACCCCAACAGCTTCAACCTTTCAGTTTTTTTTTTGCTTCCATGAAAAAAAACAAACAAAAAACAAACAAAAACATGTAAATGGGGAATTAATTATCTGTGTAAACGCCTTAAATAAAAAAATTTAAAAAAATCAAATAATTTTCTTATATTGATGTTATCATATTGGGAAATATATTCCATTTGTTTAAATTATTGTGTCTCATTTTAAAACTGTTGCTGATTTTTACATGCTTTTTGCTTGTGCAAAGAAAGCAAAAACAAATCCTGTTGTGATCCATATTCAGTTCAGTTCAATTCAGTTTTATTTAAATACCTCCAAATCACAACAACTGTTGCCTCAAGGTGCTTTATATTGTAAGGTAAATACCCTATAAAACAGAGAAAACCCCAACAATTAGGCGACCCCCTATTCCCAAGCACTTGGCAACATTAGAAAGGAAAAACTCCTTTTTAACAGGAAGAAACCCTCAGCAGAACCACTCCCAGTGAGGGGCAGCAATCTGCCTCAACCAGTTGGGGATCAGGGGAAAGAGAAGAGAGCAGAGGTAGAGTCAGAATTTAAAATTAATTACTGATAATTAAATGCTGCAGTGGGGAATAAAAGCATGGAGAGTGAAACAGAGGTGAGTGAAGAAGAGATGCTCAGTGCATCATGGGAAGCTCCCCCAGCAGCCTAGGCCAATTCCAACATAACTAAGTGATGGGCCAGGGTCACCTGATACAGCCCTAACTATAAACTTTATCAAAAATGAAAGTTTTAAGTACAATCTTAAAAGTAGAAAGGGTCCAATCTGGGAGCTGCTTCCACAGAAGAGCCTAAAAGCTCTGCCTCCCATTCTACTTTTCGAAACTCGAGGAACCGTGAGTAAACCTGCAGTCTGAGAGCATATTGGGGCAATACAATACTATGAGTTCTGTAAGATATGATGTGGCCTTATTATTCAAGACCTTGTATGTGAGGAGAAGGATTTTAAATTCAGTTCGGGATTTAACAGGGAGCCAGTGAAGAGCAGCGAATATGAGAGAATACAGATACAGTTACTCATTAGAAACTGACCATCTCAACAAACTGTGACAGACAAAAGTAGAGCTGAGAGGCTGCAAGCTGCTCTAGGAGAACATAAATAGCGTAACATGTAGCTTTAATGGTAAAGATGGAAATCAACAGCAAGCTTCCCTCACAACATTATTTCACATTGATGGAAAACACAGATACTACATCATTACTGCTTCTGAAAAAACCCCACTTTCCACTCAAGTACCATCTCTGTGAGTGAGACAAAGAAGGTTTTGTGCACAGAGCTGCCCTGCTGCCAAAGACAATACGATGTGGAAGCTGTACCTGTCTGCACTCTTCCTGACTTGTGGAGAGCGGCATTTATTTACAAGATAGGACTAGTCTTGGATCACTTTAGGTAATATGATTAATGCACCCACGGGCTTCACTTGTAATAATTAAGGGCTTCAACTGTAGCTAGGCTCTGGCTCCTGGCTACATTGTGAAGAGAAAAGTTTGTGCGGCTCTGTGACTCAAACTGTGTGCAATGAAAGAGCCAACTGTGCTGAAGAGTGTTGAAGGGCATGAATTCACATGTGCTCTCTTAGAAGCACATTCATATATCATATTCAAAGACCTGCATATGAGGAGATTGCGTTCTGAATCAGATCTGCATATACACATGTTTTAGTGCAATCACATACAGTAAAAACAGCTGTGCTTTCTGAAGAGGTGGGCTTTCTATCGTGACAGTGCTGCTTTGTTTTTAGCGTGAAGTCTGTTGCAGTTGATGATAAACTAGGCTTGAAAGGTTTTACATGAACACTTTTACAGTAGCACACACACAAACAGAAGACACAGAAATAACTCAGAACCCATTATATGAAGTGGCCAATAAAATCTATACTTTTACTGGTGACAAGCTGATTCCTGACTGGAATCTGTTTGACAGACAGTTAACTTGGCTGGAAAGAATATTGCCTGTGAGTGGAAATACTTCTCTGCGTCATAACATTTACCTCAAGTCATCATCAGGAAGATGAAGGCACAATAGCTGGCAGTGTATCTCGCTCTGCGCGCTGTGCCCTACTCTGTTATTAAAGATCATTAAACAGGCAAATATGACAGATGATGAGGAAGACAGTGCAGCAAAGCCCACCCCTAAAAGCAGCCTTTTAAAATCCCATCTAGTTTTTGCCCACTCCACAAAACCAATTTCTGCTGCAGTATTAAGCTGTCAGTTGTAAGTGTGGCGCCACAGACTCACAGTCAGGCCCCAAAATATGGGGTCCAGAGGAGGGGGAAGGGGGGTGGGGTGGGGTGGTGGGAAGTAGGATAGACTGTGGGCGAGTGTGTTAAAGTAAGCTCATGGTGCCATTTGCTTTATGCCTTGCTGGGAATGGAAATGTGAACATGTTACAATAAGTCACTCATAATTTTTACAGTACTCTCCCATTGATACTTTTCCCACATGTCCCTCAGATTTATAGCGCTGCTACATGTTTCCCAAAATCCTCTGTACTCAGCTGGCAAAGAAGCTGCTGCCTATTAATCCTTACATACATAAATAAATAAATAAATAAATAAATAAATAAATAAAAAAACAACTGTAATGAGGCTTCTATTTATAATTCCTTCATTTTATTCCCGTCTCCTCCCCTCCCCTCTCTCAGCCACATTCTTTTACCAAATTACTGTCCTCCCTCCAGCTTTCTGCCATCTTCTTTGGTGTTAATCAGCTAAAGAAAAGCTTTGACTAATGGGCTGTGGGAGACTATCACCAGGCCATCACCAATTCAGGAGACAGAAAAGAGCATACACACACACACACACAC
>JASGAU010395696.1:0-21350 GCA_030220045.1 Australoheros facetus
CACACACACACACACACACACACACACACACACATTTGCTAGTAACTGAAGCTCACTCCCCTCCTCCCATCCCCCCGCCTCCCTTCTTCTTCTTCTACAGAAGTAAATTATCAAAACTGTGTTTGAAAGTGAATGAAGGGTGACTCGCTCTCTCTCTCCCTTTCTCTCGCTCTCTTTCCCCTTCCCGCTTTGACATCTCAGTTTTTTTTTTCCTTACTTGCCACCGTTTCTGGGCTAGGTGATAACTGCCGGTAATAGGATTAACATTGATTTCTTTTTGCAAGAACAGAGATGTGCCAGTTCCAGCTATTTATTGAACTGCCAGCTTTGAACTATGAAAACTGACTGCAGGAAAAGACCTAATGCAGCATTTTAAAGAAAAGAAAAGCCTCTGTGCAATTCTTTCTCTCTCTCCTTTTTTGTTATTTCTTCCTCCTCTGTCTTCTTCCTCTTTTTGTTGTTGCAGGATAAAAGAGAAAATCGGGTGCCTCTGTTCTAAGCCCTGGTAATGACTTTATTTATTTACTTTGTTGCTGCTTTTTTTATATAGGGAAAAAAATAAACCCACCAGTCAATATAGTTATGATTTGATCTATAAATTCTAGGAGTGTTTGACTTCTCTTTCACCTTGAAATAAAGATCCATACATGTATTTTCTTTGTTGAGGCAGTGTACCATGAGTAAAGCATCCCTGTTTGAGTTGGCTTCAAGAGGTGTGTGAACATTGAAGTTCATAAATACCCTGCTTGCAATTTATTTATAATTTTAGCATGATGTGGTTAAAATAAGCAGATTTTATTTAAGCATTTCTTTAAATGCTCCATATGTTGAATCACTCTGTAAAATATGTTTCAGTCATTTATAATAAATAATGATAAATCATTCATCTTGTGAAATTTTACTAATTGAGTGTGACTCTCTTAATTAGCTCTGAATGTGTTCATTGATTACTGAGCCATGTCTATTGATGAGACTACTTAAGCAGCTAACAGCTAAAGCCACACAAGAAGAGCCTGTTCTCTAATTAGTGACACAAGTTACTGCTGTGTCATTATACAGCACAATGCACTGTTCAACCTGTCAGTCATTATCTTACAGCATACTGCAGACTGAGAGTAAGTGCATGCACACATTACCATATCATTTCATATATTGGGGGCCAGTTCACGGCACCACATAGGACCCGGTGTTCCTGTTAACACATCTGTCAATGCTGAGAGTTTCAAATTTTAGGTTTCTAAATATCTGAGATAATTAAGAGAAAACAATTAACGGATTCATTATTTTTAGCAGGTTGTTTTTTTTCTCTTAGCAAATATTAAATTTAAATTCTGTAGACATGGTGTTTAAAATGCAGAGAGATTCTCACATTAAAATATCAGCTGTAAAAAGAACCAATAAAAGATTCATTTTTTTTCTGTTTTATATTAAAATGTTATGAAAACTTAAAACTTGTTATAAAATAATTTTTTTACTTTATAATATACTTAATGGCACTTGTTCATTCCACTGCTCAGACTGGAAACATAAGACTCAGTTAATTATGCTAAACCATGATTTCTAGAAAATATGACACCACAAAAACAAATAATACAACACAAAATTGTGTACTTTGGATGTAGATGTGAGGAAAGTATATGCTGATGCAGGCTGCAAAAACAGATTTGTAAAGATTTGTAAGCGAGGGCTTGTGTTGTGTTATGCTGCCCCGTGTTGTGCATGGCAGCAGCACCCCCCCACGTGTCTCTTACTATAACAAGAAAAAGCCACCACTGTCACTATCAATGCCCCCCCCCCATCCAATCCAGACGCCCGTCAGCCCACTAATGTCCCCGGACAAAACACGCTGTGAATTAAAATAGCCACAGAAAGAGTGTGTGTGTGTGTGTGTGTGTGTGTGTGTGTGTGTGCGTGTGTGTGCGTGCGTGCGTGTGCGTGCGTGCCGGGGGGGCAGGGAAAGAACTCATCTGTGTCACAGCCTATCCCCTCGGGCAATCAAGGAAAAAAAACACAGTCATTAGCAACTGGTGGTGCTTGCTCCAGCAAATCGTCGTTTGAGTGACGATTTATGCACACTCCTGGCTGGAAATGATTTATTTATTTTAGCAGAGGCTGTGAGATCATTAACCTCCGCAGTGTCTCTGGGGAACGACATCTGCGGCCCCCCACACTGCACAGACAAAAGGCCCCACGCGTCCCTGGCTTCATGCTTTGGGAGGAGGAAGAAGAGGAGGAGGAGGCGGCCCAGCCGTGGGGTCTGTCTCCAGAGTTGGAGGAAGCCACCAGTGTGCACTCTGGGTCTAGTAGCAATGATCAGACTCACTTGTTGACACTGCTTTGACAAGCGATTATTTAAATAGACCTAATGTAATAGTTATACTTAGTAATACTGCAGTAATTTAAACTGTCAGGACAAGTTTAGATTTTAAGCAACATAATAATAAACATATTGAAATAAAGATTGTAGATGAGGTTTTGAACATTTTATATCACCAAATAATATTTGCTATGTAAAGATCGAGGGGCGTCATTAGCAGAGAATAACATCACTCTTCTATTCTGAGCTTCTCTTGTCATTATTAAAGTAGCTGGTACGGCAACACATGCATGTTAGTGCACGTGAGTCTATGCGTTGCAAAACTTTGACCATATTAATGTTGTGCTCACTGTTTGAGTGTCTTTCATAGAGGCTCAGAGAGTGACCTCACCACCACAGCGCGCAGTCCAGAGCGGTTTGGAGTCCAGGCTCATTGTGAAGATCACTATCACTGTTTTGTGGTTCATCTGCTCTGTTTCTCTGTTTGTGTGTCTCCTCCATGTGCATCGCTGTGAAAGAAGACACGCAGCGCTGAGCAGCACGCAGATGTAAAGGTAAACAAAGACAACAATTCATTATGTTACTGTGAGCGCAATAAAAGCTTTGCAACCTGACAGCGACGGCCACCGGCAGAATGGTTATGTGGAGCCTCAAGCTGAGCATTTTCTTGGTGTTAGGAGTGGATCTGACTGAGAAAGCAGCTGCATGCTCATGCAGTAGTGACCACACAGTAAAGTTCTCCATTATCTTTGACTAATGGGAATCTGATTTTATAAAATGTACATTATGTTCTACTGATTAACATCAGGAGCGTGTTTACTGAGGTCACAGGTAAAGGGAGCCGAGGGTCATTTTCTCACAGACTTCTGGATGTTGTTTTGCAAGATGAGCTGCCCCCTGCAGGCCATTAGAGAGAAAGCAGGTTTAAAAGTCATCACTGGCTTCACTTCTCACACCTGGAAGCTACATCTGTACACATGGTCTCTAGTTCTGGCAGTTCAGTAATTTACCATCATCACTAATGAGGATATAGTGACCATGAGCAAGGACTCAGCAGGAAGTAAGCTTGGGACTCCAATTTCGAAAAGAAGGCTGGAAGCTAGCTCATGTACCTTTCTGAGTGGAAGCTGGTTACCATATCCTGCTAGCTTTCACTTTCCAAACCCTCCAAAGATTTTTCTAAAGGTGCTCGCATAACAACAGGCTTTGTGTATGAAAGCCAACACTGTAGCAAATATCTCCCACCAATTCAAGCCCTGCACTGTCAGTCAAATACTTCCAAGGTGAATGTCCACCAAAGCCTCTAGATTTTTGTCCAAAAACTTTTCAGCCTTTTATGAATGCTTGAACTAAACTATGCGCCTCCATTGCAGTCCCAGTTTTCCTTATATTTCCTCATTCTACTTTCACTTTGAACTGCAGCAATGTGCAAGCAAGCGGGAACCATATAAATATTTGCATTTCTCTCTAATGTATACCATCCACAGCCCTCCCTAATGAGAAATCCCGGATACATTAATGAAGCATCAATGATCAGCTTACATATTTCAATGCATATCTTTGCATGTTTAAATTTCAGTAAAGCTAAAAGAACATGGCCTGTTAATATTTTTGCAGATGGGTTGGTCTCTCGGTGTGATCACAGTCCCAGTGCTTCATGTACACTCTTAATGTCACCTGCCACCATATTCATGTCCGTCTAATTGGAAAAGTTGAGGTGATGTGCATCTCCAAACTGATTCCTAGTGGCAGGAGAAATTACACGGGTGAAACAAATGACAGTATAAATCTGAAATTAATCAGGACTAAACCCGTACCTTTTTAGGTATGTGTAACTGAACACTGGAGGCAATCTCCCAGCAGCTGCAAGCAGCGAGGAGCATCTGCATTGACCCACTGCACTCGGAGTGGAGGAGGGCAGATTAATTAAATATTTNCCCCCGCTCTCATCCCCCGTGTGTTGCTGTGATGCTTTAATTTCATTTGATTTCACGAGTTTCAACAATCAGAATCACGGTTTCTTTGGAAGGCAGCATGGAAACGGCTGTGGAAGACAAGTGGGAGGGAGGTGTAGGTTTGTCAGCTCACTGGAAGTTATGACTGTGCTCTGGCCTTATCAAGCAAACACTTGAGAGCACAACAAATCAAGAATTTTATTGAGGGTTATAAACTTGAGCATCCAATTGGAGCTGAAGAGGACAAATTTATGAGAAATGTTAACGGTGGCATAATTTCTTCCCTAGATGGTAAGATTTTATTGGATTCAAGTTGATCTGAATATGTACTTTAAACAAATATTTAATCCTCTTAATCATAAATGTGTCAGCTCTGGAAACATTTCTGTTTCTTTCTCTAATTAGCATCCAGTAGTATTTTCATTGTTGAAATCCATATTTTTCTTGGTGTGCAGTAATAAAAGCGCACAGAGCAAAAGAAAGAATCAAAGCAAAAGTTCAAACTAGGGCCGGGAACTTTTCTGTGGCTGTCTTTGAGGTGACTGTTTGTGGTTCTGCAAAGAGCTCCAAAAATAAAGAAAACAAAACAGAAGCATGTTTCAAATTCAAATGACGAGAGTTTCTAATTTAATAAATGAAGTTGGGAAATGTGCAGAATAAGTTAGAAAAAAGGGGGGAGAATAATTTGGCATGGTGGGAGACAATATTGTGTGGTGAGAGGAGAGGGGGGGTGGAGGATAAACAAACAAACCTTGACAAGGGCAGCGGTGGAGGATCAGCCTGGGGAGCGGCGTGGTCTGCGGTCGGGTGCAGACAGCCCTGTTTGAGTGGGGGGCTTGCCAAGTACCGACCCTGAACTGCGGCACTCTGGTGCTGCCTGGCTGCACTAAGCAGTGGCTGCCAGCACGCGCTGATTTATCAGGGGGGCAACGCCAGCCGCCACCTCGCTCTCCCTCGTGCCCTCCCTTTATAAAGAACCTCCCTGACGGCTCTGATAGTGCAATCAGGGCTACGGCAGAGCCAAGGCAATTTCTCCTTCACTCTTTGATAACCCCGTGCCTTATTGAAAGCCAATAGCAATGGCAGCAACAACAACTCAATTGGAAAGAGTTACTGCATTTTGAAGGGGGAAAAAGGTTATGCCTTGACAAAATGAGGGGGGAGTAAGGGGATGTCTGTCTCACTTTATGTGAAAGGCTCATTGTCCTCCAACAGGTGGCGTGATTCCTAAGTGACCGCTGTCCCTCAGCTAGCTTGTCAGGGGGACTGTGAAATGGTTCCTTTTTTCCATCATTGAAATTCTGGCAGAATGGCTGGAGTTGAACTACTGTGTGACTTTTGTCCATGTTGAGCGATGACTAACAGAGAGGCCACAGCCATGCTGGCTGCCTGTGAGGCTCTGCAGAGTGCTTACCGCTGCTTCGAGCCTGAAGCTAACGTGCTAAAACACAATGTCGACATGCTGATGTTAGGGATGTTTATGGTATGGTAGGTTTACCGTGCTCATCATCTTAGTTAGTTTATCGTGTTAGAACCAATATTTTAATTACCATCAAAGACAGTAAATACTTGTGAACCTCCACTCTCTCCACTCTATGCTCCATAGAGGGCTGGTGAGAGCAAACGGAGCCCAGTGGAGTTGAAACCCAAAGCTGTAAACTTTGTGGGGTAAACACCATGATCCCAAAATGCTTTTGAGACAGTAGTTACATATTTGACATTCTCACGCGTAGTAAATTCGTTTGTGTAAGTATCAGAGACGGGACACAGCCACGAGCCACCGACAGCCTCTACTTTGAAACACGAAACAGGCAGCAAAGAATTTCAAGCAACAGCCTTTTGATAGAGAACACCGTCAGCCTCCACCACCAGCTCCTTCCCCTCATGCACATAGCTTTCTATTACTCTGCTCCAAATGTCCATTTTATCATAAATCCTCAGCCCACCAATCAGAGTGCAGTGGCAGGCTGCTCGCACTTTTTGGGCAGCATCAGCTTCCTTATAAGAAAAACTTGCTTTATTTCAGTTTGGACAAATATCATCAGTGCCGTGAAAACTCGCATAAAATGCAGGTTTTTGTCTAGAAGCAGGCGTAAATAAATATTTTAGCCATTTAAATCACTCCTATTTACTGAGCACTATCTTGTGAGGGCCCTCTGATGTGCCCCCACATGAACTGTAGTTCATTTCAGTCCAACTGGATTTAAGTCACCAAAACTAATCCTGGTAATTTAAAAGGAGACACAAATGTTTGCCTTGCATTTCATGACATTTCATCCAACAAATTTGGGACAGCTCACTAAGACCTGCAGACGTGAACCTCGTGGTGATGGAGGAGGAGGAGGTGGGTCTCTAAAGTCATTCTTTTTCTGACCAAACACGGGCTTTGGTAACCACTCACGTACAGTAAGCACAGCAGAGCTGCAAACGTTAAAAGAAATGAGCATGTGCTGCTGTTTTCTTAAACATTTCTGAGAATCATTTCAATGCAGATGATTTTCCTTTCGCTCTTTCTCTGAGGGGGACAAAAATTCCTCCATGCAGGAAAAATGATAGATACATCAGAATCTGCACTTTAATGTGCCAGTAGAATTACTGAAAAATTCCAAAACTAAATGTTGATGGGCACCACAGAAGACACCAAAGAACATCAGCAGAATTCATCCTCTGCCTAAAACACTAAAACAGCCATCCAAAGGCCAATGTACAGGAGGACCGTTAGGACATCATAAGAAACATTATGCCTCCCATTCTTATTATCTGGCAGCTCTAAAGGAGACATGAAGGTATCCCTGAAGCACAGCAGTATTTATCCACCGTGACCACCTCGACATTATAGACCAAATTCCCAGCCTGATTTTGGTGCTTCCTTAAAAATGACACGAGGTCACAAGAAATAATGAGGATTCACTACTGCACAGTGAATATCTCATTAAATATTATAGCAATCCAAACAATATCAGTTGGGACATCAAAGGCAATTAAAATAAGGGCCCAAACTACTTTATCAAGCAGGCAAAATGTATTAAAACCCCAAACATGTGAGCTCGTTTCTTTGTTGGACTTTGTTCAGTTCATCCGCGATGCACAGTCTGAATTCCTTAAGACAAAGGCTATTCACAAACGTTTGGTCTTTGGGGGCGAAACAGAACTGTAAAAATGAGGCACACAGGCAGGACCCAGAGGACGTCATATGGAGCCATTTCTTAAAAAGCGTTAACACTTTATGAAACAAGAAGCAAATTAAAAACTGAAAACCTCTTTATTAAATGAGTGTTGTTTTTTTTTTTACCCTGCATGATTTTACTGTGCCAAACAAATCACGCTAGACAATGTTCTTTACCACATTTCTAAAACATACATTTTCACTTTAATATTGTTCAAGATTGACGCTGCTGGCAGCTATATGAAACAACACAACGTCTTTTTCCCTTTTAGGCCTGTGTCTTTGTAGGGCATTCGGTGTTACACCTAACCTAACTCTGTTTGATGTTTTCAAGTAGCCATTAGATGTTCATGTAAAGAAGTGCTGAAAATAGCTAAAGGATACACAGACTGCAGTGAGGCTGGAAATATCTGGTGGGAAAACGTCTCCAAATGAGAGATAATTTCCAAAAGGTAAAAGATCGCAGGAAGAGCAAACCCGCCTCAGCAGACGCAGAGACAGAGGACAAATGTTGCAGAAGCATCAAGAGGATGCAGAGGGGGTTGTTTCAGGAAGTCAACAAGTTCCAAATGATTATAAAATTACATAATCTTAAGGTGGTATAAATGTTGCTAAGGTTAGAAGCTGCGTAGCATTAACAGGTTGCAGAGGCCATATAAGGTTTCAGAGGTTGAAGAAAATGACTGAGGGCTGAAAATCTGCAGCATTTAATGATGTTCACCAATCACTGTGAGTACACCCACGGAACTACATAACTGGCCTTTTCCTGAAATGTCATGTTATGTGTTATGTACTTTCTTACACAGAGCTTTCATATAGTTACTGTTCCTTTGTATTAGAGATCAAGGTTCTCCTTTGGATACAGAAGGCCTAAATCTACACACAAAAAAAAAACACTTGAATTAAGACAGAAATAAATAAAAAAATGTAATCATTTGAACATACTACAGTGTTCAAGGACGGGTCCAACTCTTCGTGAATAAATGGAATAAGTTCAGCTTTGAATGAAGACAACTCTGTATAGGGCCCCAGATTTCTCTTTAAGCAAGCTTTTGCACTCAAGCACACAAGACTGTCTCAGTAGCACAGGCTGAAGTTGTGTGACACTGTTGTGTTGTCACAACACCGCTCATGAGGAAAGCTGAGAATACAAAGAGTGTGATATGGATCCCGGGAATGAGTCAATAGTCACGTGCCTTTCTCCACCCGCTGCGGTCACCAACGCTGCACCTTGTTTAGCAGACAAGGTGCAGCGTCGGTGACCGCAGCGGTATGTTACAGCATCAGTGGTTGTGGTAAAAACACTCGTTTGTAGTTACGGTAAAAAATATATGTATACAGTACCAGTCAACGGTTTGGACACACTCACCCGTTCATATCAGTGGGTGAGTGTTAGTTAACTAAAAATAGGTTTTAACTGTGACTGAAGTGTCCTGCATGAAAGTGGGATATAGTGTTTGCCCATCTACCATCCCAGCCTTGACCTGCTTCCTTTAAAGGTCACTGTACTCTTCACTTCACTCCTCCTGAGTGGAAAACTATTGTTTTGTTTTGTTTTTGCTGTCAGCTTGAAATCAATAAAGTGAATCCTGAAAATGAAAAAAAATTCAAATGGTTAGTTGAGGAACTAGTTGCCATTGATGTGGAAAAAAGCTGGCAAAGAAAGTCCCCCTTTTTCCATCCCCATTAAATTATTCAGATGTTATAGTTCACATGCCTGCTAGTAAAGTTCTAAAAACTTACAGAAAAGTATAAATCGCAGCGTGCAATGGTGTGCATAACTGAGACGAAGATGTTGCTTGCTGCTGTTCACTGGAATTATAATAGTTCAGTAATGTAATTTAAAACGCATTTAAAGTGAACTTCCCAATTCTGCAGCAGCTTTTTGTGATGTTCTGCACTAAAAAATTAACTGTAATGTCTAAGAAACAATGGATTACTCTGAGCACATCATGGCCTGCACTCAGTCAGTGTCCTCTGACTTCATCTTTCTGGAATCTATGAAGTCCATGTGAACAATGCTTTGCAGCTCTGCATGTATTGGCTGCTTACAATTCAGGCACTTAAACAGGTAACTGTTCCTGTACATCAGCGCACAGTTAACTCACAGTGCAGGGACACAAGAATGAGGCAGTCTGAGATGTTTGTGAGTTTTGCCTAAGAGCTGTACGACAACCTCAGACACACACGAAGGTGCCACATCTGGGCTTTCTGCCTCCCCCATCTTGCTCAGTTGGCCTGACTAAGACATCCAAACATATCCAATGGGCCAGTAAAAAATGTTTGATTTTGTATCAGAACCATGTAATCCAGTCCATCTGTGTCAAATCTGATCCAAATCCCAGGTTTTTAATCTCTGCACAGGAACTACTTCCCTGTAGATCCTGGTATGGATGCTGATGGAGCTTTTTTTCTATTCTAAGGATTTTTAATGTAAATATTGGGATTTCTTTTCATTGTTGGTTCCTTCCTCCTCCACATCAAGAGGAGCCAATTGAGGTGGCTCGGGCATCTCATTAGGATGCCTCTTGGCCGCCTCTTGGGTGAGGCATGTCCAGGCATGTCCCACCGAGAGGAGGCCAGGACATGCTGGGGAGTGTCCTGGGTCTCTCGGCTGGCCTGGGAACAACTTGGGGTCCCTCCAGATGAGCTGGAGGAGGTGGCTGGGGAGAGGGAAGCCTGGGCTTCTCTGCTTAGGCTCCTGCCCCCGTGACCCGGCCCCGGATAAGCGGAAGAGAATGAATGAATGGATGAATGGATGGATGGATGGATGGATGAATGGATGGATGGATGGATGGATGAATGGATGGATGGATGGATGAATGGATGGATGGATGGATGGATGGATGGATGGATGGATGGATGGATGGATGGATGGATGGATGGATAGATGGATGGATGGATGGATGGATGGATGGATGGATGGATGGATGGATGGATGGATGGATGGATGTTGGTTCCTTAAAACTGGCCAACTGATGGCACTTTAGACTATGTGAAGTTAATAGTTATGTGATGTTTATCTGCACTTAACATCACTATGACAAGTTTCAGTACATGACTGGGGCACAAAGAAATACAGCAGTATCGGTAAGGGTTCCTCTATTCCAGTGCTTAACAAACTTTTATAACTATAAGTAATGTTTATTAAAGTATCCATCAGCAACTAAAATTTCTGTAAATGAAATTGTATGCAAGAGGTTTTTGAATCAACACAACCTAACCTGTAAGTTAGCATCGCTCCGGTTCCCATAGAAAGCTAATGGGGTTTTCAGGCTGTTCGGCTCACTGTCGGGAAAAATAGATAAAAGCTTTCGATACTTTTGTTCAGCAAGATAACTGATGAGTAAATGCTACAGCATGGTCACATGACTTTGTCTTTGTTTGGCGAGATGATGCTGAATGTCCCCGACAACAGCTGCAGTCTCATTTAGCCACTTTTAATCAAACAGCGGCAGTCTTCAAAATTCACATTGCTTGTGTATTTCTCTGCTGTAAAACTAACTGTCTAAAGTTTTTCTTTACTACCAACTTTTTTCAGGCATCTACTGAAAAATTCCTTCAAAAGACGCACTGAGACTGAGACGCGGGGGAGTAAAAAGGCTAAATCGTTACACAGTGAAGTATAATAGGGAAAAAGCATGTGGAGTTTTTAATAATGCAGCTGCAGATTACCAACGTGGAGTCCTGATTCCATTCACATGAATCAGTTTAATTCATTTCAATTCAATTTGATTCTTGATGTTTCAGTTAGAACAAATGTAGCATGAAGACAGACGCAGTAAAGTAGAACCACCACAATTCCACATGTGTCACAGAGACAGATCGTATCAGCAGGAAGAACAGAGCTCACATCAGAGTCTGTTTCTCTCTATCCCAGACGCGAGACTTTTTACTTTATACGCAACATTTACTGCTCACACCAAACATCGAGCTCGGGATATTAACAATGGACCACTTGACCCAGCCACACCCCCCTTACATCCGCCCACCAATCCACAATAATTTGACCACTTTTCAGGTAAGTTTAAAATCAGTAAGGTAGTGTGATAAAATATTCAGAGCTTAAGATTTTTCTGGGAGTGTTTCCTGATAAGTAAATTAGTATGTAAGGTTTGTAACCGTTCATGCACTTGTTACAAAGCAAATATTATATTTTTTTACTACTACATCATAAGGCATTATAAACTTTTAAAACCATTGACATGAAAGTGGACATCGATCAGATAATGAGACATCACATCAAAGCAAGGCTGCACAGAGTTACCTGGAAAGCGAGTCTGGGTTTGAGGTTCTCTGCCTCGAATAATTTCAGTGTGTTGTCAGGCTCTGCCTCACCAGGTCCCGGGCTGAGCACTGATCCTCACTTATTCCACATCCCTCTGAACTTGGCTGTCCTGTGGAGGAACCGCCGCTATGCCGGTTTGATTGACTTCAGGGGGCCTCAAGGTCGGAGCACAATGCAATTCTGGGCTGGAAATCTTAGGTCTTATCAGCGTGACCTTCAGCACTGCTGCTGCCACCGACTCCACAAATGTGACCATCGTTCGCTTCCAGCTCAGAGACACTGGGATTTTATGATTTAGGAATTCGGCAAACTATGATTATGACTGATATTATTGGTCATTTGTGTGTAGTCTCAAAGCTTTCAACTTTTTATCTTTCAATAAAACTTTTATTTATGAATGTTTATGGTCGGTTGGTAATAAATTGTAAATTGATGCATAATTAAGCTTCAGTGAGTAATTATTTTACTGTTAAAAATATATTTAATATTTTCAAATAATTAATAAAGTTGTAATTGATGTTTGTTTATATCTGCCGTTTTTGTAATAACGTTCTTATTTCATAAATTATGTATGTTATTGTGCAGGTTATACGCACGTGTGGCAGCACTGGTCGCTCTCTCAGCTCTTCATCTATGAATTCCAACCACAAACTTTTCCTAAAGCCAACCAAGCTACAAATATTATAAACATCAGAATTCCAATTCATAGCCACCCAAATATTGTTCCCATATATGCTCCGCACAATATTTAGTAACCAGTAATAAAGATTTTAATGTTAGTTGCATCATATCTACATAATAAGTAGACATTACTGATTACTTAAACCTTACTCACAGGTCACTCCCACCGTCAGCAGCAGCGCTGAAGGTGGCGGCAGTGGCAGCAATGGTAGCAGCAGTGGGAATGAGACGCTCACATATTTAGCCTGGTAAAAGCCTCATTCAGCACTCAAGGTCTGTTCTTGAGAAAAGAGGAGTGCGGCTATGGTAACTACCCCTCCGTCAAGCAGATCCTCCATCTGTCAGCTGTGACAGCTGCAGATCGACCGCTTCACCTCATCTCTGCCGTCTTCCTGCAACTTTGTCATAATGTAACAACAATAGCGTGTCAGTGTAGAAACTGTGCTTTCATTACTAATGCAGAGCACAGGTGAATCTTACAACAGACATCGCAAAGGCTTCTGCAGCACTTAAAGAAACCGCAGCAGGATTAATAATGCTATCTGAGGCGGCCACTTCAGTGCAGAGAAAATGCTGTGTCACCTCAACAGGTGGTTTGCTAGATTACAGGTGCTCCCACAGTTTGACAGTGCAGATGTGTAAAGGCAGACAATTTTCCCACCTGTCTGCATTTGTGTTGGAGATCAGCTTCAGGGTCTTTCTTCAGTTTTCACCTGTTTTATGAAGCATCAGACGATGAGCCCAGATAATGCAGATGAGGAGGAGAGCCATTTATTTTGGGGTTTTGGTTGTTGTTGTTGTTTTTTAATGACTGTGGTTTTTAAGATTCAAAGTCATATCAGTTATTGTGAATGTTCAATCTGCCCAGGAGAACGCAGCTGAAAATGATCCTTTAAGCTAAATCTGACTGATCTTTTTAGGGTTCATTTATTTGTATTGCCCTTCATAAATAAATGAAATATTAATTTGTTTCAGGAGAAGACTAGAACTATTAAGAATAGTTATCCTTATAGTAAAATGTTCCTTATGAAACAAGCAGCCAGACACCTCAACTGTAAAGTTGTAAAATAAACTTAAGAATAAAAACTAAATGCCCCGCCGCATGAATATTATGAAGTAGTCACATTGTTCCTGTTGCTGCTGGAGTTGTCTTGATTTCCAAAGAGCAAACCAATAATTGATGAGCCCCTTAAAAAGTAATTAGGCTATTCATGGAGCTGGTTAGGTATAGCGGTGGACAGGGCTTGATGACTGCAGTGCAGACCTAATCCAGGGCAGTGGCTGAGCTGTTGATTTGCAGAGTGTAGGCCTTGCATTGTGAGGGCTTTATGGTCCCTTTATGGTACGCCAAGAGACACCTGCATGGGCGATATGTTGCCTGAGACATTTTTCTCTCTCCCCCTCTGTGGCTCCTTTGCTTTTGTATCATTAGCCGTGAATCACTTGTCCCCCCCACCACCACGGCTCCCCTCCCTCTTTAGGGTGCTAAACGGCTTGACAGAAGGGTGCCCAGACCGTTGGCAGTAGCCATCGACTGGAAGGGAGAAGCTGCCAGGAGTCCTTGATGGATAGGCTCATTTTCCAGCCGGCAGCAAGTCTCGGCGAAGCATCCGTGTCATTTGTAATGTCAGCCAACAAAATGTAATCAAACATTCCAGCGGTTTAATCACAGAGGGCTGCTCGAGAGATGATTGTAGTGTCAATATAATGCTATTTCATTATCTGTTTGTATTTTATATTGACAGTGTCAGATAAACAGTGTGGAAAATTAAGATTAAAAATATGGTAATTTCATTTCAATCACCCCGGCTACAGTTGCTGGCCCATTATGCGATTGATTACTTCTGAATTAAATTTGGGGCTGAATGTAAAGTTTAATCTTCTTTCTTCTCTGCAATTCAGCTCCCCAAAGGCCTCTTAGTAAGTAAGTACCCATTTCATTTGATCTTTAATGAAAAGTAATGGCCCAAATGAATTGTATAAATCAGCTGTCGTGTGTACCTAGTTGACATTCTATTTCTTTTTCCCCTTTCATTTAGAACGCACTTCTTACACACGCAGCATCGTGACACTAAAGTACAGGCCGCATCTCTTTTAAGATATTTACTTTTTTCAGTGCAGAGCTATTTTATTTTAGCAATTGTCCTCATCAAACTAATGATGCTTTCCACTCTGTTTGACATATTCCTAACTATTTTCCTTTGAATTCAGTAAAGTAAGAGCAGATTTTATTTTTATGAAAACAGAAAATAAGGTCAAACACAAGTGCTCAGCAAGGTGCTTAGCAAAGAAATTAAGAGGAATGTTTTGTTGCCTAGAGTGCCACTTTAAGGAGAAAATGCAACCTCTAAAGCAGCCGAAGGGTGATAGACATTTTAATTACATGGTAAATTTTGATATTTTTCTCAGTGTCTGGGCAGAACTCTTAAGCGCTGTCATGTGCTCGAGATTTGGCATCAAATTCTCCCCATTTCTGCGGCTATATATGAAGTGACACAACTGTTAACGAGAGCTCAGCGGAAAAAGAAGGGGTTGAAAAAAGGAGCGCTTCTTTGTGAGTCCCATTCAGCATGATTTGTCCCCCTTTGTAGTCCTAATTATGTGCCAAAGTAGGATAACAGAAGTTCTCAACTCGGCCATTATGCCAGCACAAAAAAAGAGACGCATACAAGAAGCTGATCACTTTGGAATTAGCAAACATGATACTATACGAGCAGGAAAAAAAATCATTAATACCGTCAGGGATTAGAGGTTCTGATTAAAGGGTAGCTTCTACCGTATGCAAATTAGTGATAGGCATTTATCAGCGCCTGGGCAAGCTGTCTTAGCTGCAAAGCCACATATGTTTTTTAGCTGATTAAAAAACTGCTTGAAGTTGCACGCTTTTTAATGGCGGGGAGTGAGAGAGAGAAGGGGAGAGGGAGGCAGCAGGAGACAGAGGGAGAGAGAGAGAGAGGGGTTGTGAGGCAACTCATTTCCTTTTGGCCAAATTCCCACAATCGCTCAGAGCATTTGCCTTAATTCCCTCCTTTATTAGCCACATTCTTTTGTATATAATTAAAACAGTTCTCAAGTGAGCATGTGCATGCTTGTTTTATTTTCGTGCTATATTTTTCATCGGCAAACATATTGTGTTCCACGCAGCTCTTTTTTTCGCTCTATATCGCCGCAGCCTTGATGCCTTCCCAAGTTTAGAATGGCGAATATAAGGAGAGAATTAGGTGAGAATTTGTCAGCAGTTGGCCATTGTGCGAGGGTCTCTGTGTTATTATATTTCCTTTCATATGGAGGTGACCCCCTTTGTGTTAACAAAGAACATGAGGATGAAACTGAGCTCTGTGTGCTTCTCACCCGGCGCTGATAATGCCGTAGTAACCCAGCACCCCCTCTTCTCCTTGAGGGAGCACTTTAATTTATGCTTTTTCATCTCCCTGGGCACAGGACTGTTAACCTGCTCTGTGCACTACTGATTCAGGGAAGGGAAACCTCTTATCCACACCAGACTGCTGCGTCAAGTCTCTCCTCTTACTCCGCCAGTAGGAAGTTGGTTGTTGATGCAAAACCCCCCCCCTAAAAAATTTGCACTTGTGGAAACAAAAAAATTTCACTTACTGTATATAAAGAAGTCATGGCATAAATTCTGCAGGGTGTAGGTCCTCTATATATTGCAACATTCAAAACATGGGCACAGGTGGAATCTATTGAAACAGAGATGGATCTGCCCGGCAGATGAGGTGAGGGAGGGCTCTGCAGATTTTACCTTTTTTATTTTTCAAACGTGTGTTTAATGTGTTGTAATTTTTGGCGCTCTCTGCTGTGATGGAGCAGTTTCCCAATCCTGGACTTTTTCCCTTTGGGAAACAGTAAAATAAGAACAGTTATGAGGCACACCTGTACCTGAGTGTCTTAAATTTCCTCTCCACTACATTATTTCAGAGGGAACTATTTTAACTTTTTACTCACTCACTACATCTGACACCAAAACAACTGCAGATTCAAATTATATCACATAATGTAACAGTATAGTATAGTTTGGATTTTTACTATATAATAATAATAAATACATATATACACACATAACAAAGGAAAATAATGACAATAATTATCAATTCACTTTTATATATATATATTTTTTATTTCTTTATATAGCACCAAATCACAACAGACAGTCCCCTCACGGTGCTTTATACTGTAAGGCAAAGACCCTACAATAATACAGAAAAAGTCCAACAATCAATAATAATAATAATAATAAAAATAATAAATTTTATTCTCAGTTCATCCTCTGCCTGAAAAGAATCTGTTTTGGCTCCTCCCACTTTAAGGCAACTTTCTTTCGATTGGCTTCCCCTCTCAAACAAAAGGTCTGAACAGCGGGTAGGCGGGGCTTCTCGGCTCACAGCCAGAGTCATATACCTGAGATAACAATATTAAGAATGTCCCCTCTCTATGGAATCAGATGCAAGTGTAAGAAGCAGAGCATTTAGAGCGCACTGAGCCTGAGCTGGAATCAATATTCAAAGCTTTGTCCATCTTAAATATGAGCATCCAACATTGCAAGACACCAAAAATAAGGAAACAATAGGTGCGCTCCGGTGCTTTTAATGTGAACAGACACAGGAAATATAAAGATAACTTGAGCAGTGTAGCTGTGATACAGATTTATGAAAACTGAATGCAAACATTGAGGAGATGAAATGAAAACAGCAACACTGGGACAGACATATGCATCATTTTCTTCATTTTTCCCAAGGCGACAGTGGATCTTGCCGCTAACAGTGGAAGCTAAAGGTAATTTCAGAAAGCTAATTACTGAATGTAAATAATATGAAAGGCTGTGAGTTTGTGCGTAGTATCAAGAATGCACTGTGACGTGATGAAAAGCTTCAAGGATTATAACTTCAGAGTGCAGAAATACTTTTTAATGGTACTTTTTAATTGAATAGTAAATAAAAATGCATTTATTGACTGAAATGGTTTTCCTGTTGGAGCTCATTGATAAGTACAGAAAGAATCAGTGATTAGGCCACATCTCCTGCAAACCAGTGATTCAATAAATTACACTGTAGCAAAGAAGCCATGTAATTGAAATATCTCGATAGGGCTAACAGTGACTCTAAATGATGCAAAATGATAAAGACAACA
The DNA here is from genome assembly GCA_030220045.1 of Australoheros facetus. NCBI lineage: Eukaryota > Metazoa > Chordata > Actinopteri > Cichliformes > Cichlidae > Australoheros > Australoheros facetus. Next base: position 17,553 of record JASGAU010395696.1, read on the forward strand.
AGAAAAACATGCTCGGTCCAAAGAGGGGCTCGAGGTTGCCTTGAACAGTCTAGAAGGGAAGGCCTAAATAGCAAAGCCATAGAAACATGCTGAAAAGATCTATTGTTGCTTTTGAAGGCAACCTCTATCGCTCAAGGACATCTAATTAACAGACAACAGCTGAGTCCATTTCAAATGGTAATATATTTTCTCTTAAATGCATCATTTTGAATGTCTTATTGCTTATTTCAACAGGAATTAGTACTTTTTATTTTGCAGAGAGGCATTTCGTGCTTTATTTACTATCCTCTCTATGTTGTTGGCGCTTGTTCAGGCATTTTTCTCTGACCTCTTCAGATACAATAGTGAATTGGTAGTTAACAAAAGCTAAGCTTTTGAGCACGTTTTTCATTTTGCTTCTGTACATCATTTTATAGAACTACTTCCACAGTTTTTCAATTAGATCCAGTTTTTTTTCTAAGAGCTCGTCTAATGAAAGTTAATTTGAGTTATTTCTACAAAGATCTGAGTTCATACATTCAAGAGCTGATGCAGCTAAGAGGCAAATCATTCTGACTAATGTAAAACTTCATTTAAGAAGATCCTAGTAAGAAGTTGCCTTTCCTAACCCTTGATAAAGCTTTACGTAGCATGCACACTGTGTTTACTCGTGGTATTAACACCTGCTATTAACACAGGTCCTGACAGCTATCCGATCAAACCTATAGAGATGCACTGAATGCTGAAACCACTTCCTGTAATGGTGAGAGATGCATGCATCCAGACGGTTGTCAGGTTTAGAGTCAAGCAGAAAACTGAATTATCCTCATTTTTTTTAACTATGCTACTGTAGCAATATGATAAGGATATAACCATGGTACATTTACATTGGCCACTTCATCAGGTTTACCTGTTTAACTGCTCATTAACACAAATATCTGCCAATAACATCACAGCAGCATGCATTTAGGTATTGTTGCTGCTGACCATGGCCGCCCTTTGATGACCACAGTGTACCCATCTTCTGATGGCTGCTTCCAGCTGGATAACACACCATCTCACAAAGTTCAGATCATCTCAAACTGAGTTCACTGTACTCGAATGGCAGTCACCAGTACACCTAACAAAATAGGTACACCTTGTTTTGATGTGTTGAGAGAATGACACAAGTATTGGTTTTCACAAAGTTTGCTGCTTCAGTTTTTATGATAGCAATTTGCATATACTCCAGAATGTTATGGAGAGTGATTAGATGAATTACAAATAACTCCCAAACTAAATCCCCCAAATAATTTCCTCTTCATTTCAATCCTGCCACAAAAGTACCTGCTGACATCATTTTAGTGATACACTCGTTAACACAGGTGAGAGATCACCCTGTCATGCTGACTGAGGTCACATAGCAAATCGGACGCTTTCTTCTTCTGTTAACTGTGGTTACCTGCAACCAAACACGTGCAGTCATCATTGCTCACAGGCATGGGTATTGCTGCTAGTAAGATTACACCTAAATCAGCCATATATTGGATCATTAAGAACAAGGGGAGAGGTTCAATTATTGTGAAGGCTTTAGGGAATCAAGGACAGACTGATGTTCTGCAGGGATTGGACTCCTGAGGGCTGCGGTAAAGTCACTTTCTCTGATGAAGCCCCTTTCTGATTGTTTGGGGATCTGGAAAAATGATGGTATGGAGAAGAAAAGGTGAGTGCTAACATCAGTCCTGTGTCATGCCAAAAATAAAGCATCCTGAGACCATTCATGTGTAGGGGTGCTTCTCATCCAAGGGAGTGGCCTTACTCACAACAGCCATGAATAAAGAACGGTTCCAAAACATCCTCTGAGAGCAAATGTCATGGACCCCACTGGCCTCTCCCACTCTGGGTCTCCCATTCTGGTCATGTGTTTTAACCAGTCCTGTGTTGTAGAGGCAGTCCTCCTCCAGCCCTCAGCTGCTAAGACACCTGGGCTGGTTTCAGCAGCTGATTATGGTTTGGGTTTGGACTACTTAAGTGGAGGAAGACCTTACCCTCGACGCCGGATTGTTACTTACCACCCAGTCAGTAGACATCAGCGTTCTAGAGTCTTGTTATTATTCCTCTGTGGACATCTGTTGACCCTCTACTTCTTCTCTGCCTAGAACCTGGAACCATGGAGTGCATGCCTGAGACTGGGTGAGCAAGAAGAGGATAAGAGAGCCCAGCCAGCCACCCTTTCCCACTAGCACAATTCTTTGTTTCGAGCACTGTAAATAAATCACTGAAAGTGAGTCAAACAGTCTGCCTATTGAGTCCTCACCATCCCTTCAGCCATGGCAGCAACTTCTCCCAACCGTCGAAGAACCGTTCATTAAAGAGCAGCAACACTTTTTCCAGCATGATGAAGCATCTTGTTATAAAGTGAAAGCATTGTTGTGTCTTGTGTTGAACTCTGGTTCTGATAACCAATTGTGTTTCCTGTCAAATGCTAATATTGTCTCAAGAAGCTAGCAGCCCTGTTGGATGAAGCTGGGCTAGGCTTATCAAAAATTAGGATGTCAGCAACTTTTCTAACACAATCAAACATCAGGTAAGTGCAGCTTTGTTGGTTGTTGGACATCCTCATTCAGTAAAATGTTACCTTACACAAAGGTCAATGACACCAAAGGGTACCCAGTGTGTATAAATGTGACAACAAGGGGTCATAATCAAATGTTAGTATGGGACGAGTGATTTCAGTAGAGAGACAAATGGCCAACAATGTGAAGCACCACCTTCACTGGATCACTGTCTGTTAAAACTACACTTGGTGCCCACCCACGCTAATATTGGTCAGATAATAAATAATCAGAAGGTCTACCCACATCATTTCTCCACACCCTGGAGAAACTGCCAACAAATAACCAAGGCTTTTTTCTTCGTAGGTAAATTTGAACTATTTAAGCACAGAAGTGTGAAAATATTAAAGAATATAGAGTATTTGCTGATGTCTGAGCACAAAAAGAGTCCAGTTAAATTTCTGTTTAGTTACATCCACAGTGCAGTTAAACAGAACAGCCTCTTCTGAAGAGCAGGATGTAAAGTTGTTGTCAGCTTTCTGAGTGTTCATTAGATATTTTGTGCACCTGATGCTTTGAGTCTGTTGCTTATTGCCAGAGAGAGACAGAGGCATTAACTGCTCGCTCTGTGCATCTGACATTTTGTCTCTCCCACGGGGGGAATCTAAAATCAATAGCAGCTATGTTAAAGATGCAGCTTACCACCCTGACCTGTCCTCCCCTCGTCTTCATCACGGTCTTTGTGGCTTTCTCTCCCAACGCCCCGCACCCCTCCCTGCTTAGCCCCGTAAATGATGTGCCCACGTGCCTTTAACAAGACACAAATTGTTTCAGTCAGTTTAGGTGAAGTGAGTCTGCGTGTCCTCGGGCTGACGTGGATTATGTGCAGAGGAGTAGCAGGTCAGAGTTCAGACAGAAGACTCGATCCTGCCTCTTTAGTTTCCGAGGAGGAGAACTGAGTGTGCATAAATGTCTTGGGAGTCGTTTGCCTCTTGATTTTGGAATCAATGAAGGGGGTGAAATGGGAGGGGTGGAAGGTTTCTGTAGCAGAAAATGGCATTAGAGTTAATGACCAAGTTTGTCCCAGAGGGGTAGTCCATATTAAAGCTATTTCAACAGTGACAGCGCTCGCCACATGACCTGACTGATTAATAACAAAACGGTGCTCAAATAGGAATAACAATAAGTGTCAGTCAGAATGAAAGCAAAACTGTTATTTTTCAGCATTTCTTTGGGCACACACACACACACGCACACACACACACACACACACACACACACACAC
>JASGAU010395697.1:0-21670 GCA_030220045.1 Australoheros facetus
CGAGAGCCCCTGTCCTGCAGGATTTAGATGTGTCCCTGATCCAACACACCTGAATCAAATGGCTGAATTACCTCCTCAGTATGCAGTCAAGTTCTCCAGAATGACTTCTATATTTGTGTTGAAGCAGAGACACATCTAAAACCTGCAGGACAGGGGCTCTCGAGGCCTGGAGTTGAAGAGCCCTGTTGTAATCAACCTGCATAATCAGGCCTGCAATATGCACTGCATTGTTACCCAGCAAACCACACTTTAACCTCACTTCCTGCTTCACAATTAAAACACTGCTTCATATGCCTTGAGTGTGAAACTGAATATTATGTAAATTTTATGACTATAATACAGACGGTACAATTCAGTCTGTTTCAAAAGGATGATATGTTACTCAAGGGCATACTACACATAGCTGAGCATAAACATAACCTGCTTTGCTTCCTTTCTCTTGCTTTCCAGCCTTTGCTACTTCGAGATTGGGAGCTGAGAGTACAATTTAAGATCCATGGCCAAGGCAAGAAGAACCTGAACGGTGATGGAATGGCTATCTGGTTAACCAGAGATCGCATGAAGAACGGTAGGTCAATGATAAAAGTGTTCTAGCATCATATTTATAAAGTTTAGGAAAGAAACAGTTTGTTCTAAGGAGCTTGTCATGTTCTTTTTCAGTCGCGTGATATAAGATTTTATCAGTACATCCTGTGCACGGTGACTTGAGATACAAGGGAAAGCAGAAAATATGCAATCTCAGCTTCAGCTCCTCCACAGCTACATGAAACTTAGCTTATTCACTCTTTCTTTCTGAAACCCCATTTTAATGTAGCCGTCCCAATGAGGTGGCTTGATTTCAACATTACCTGCAATGCTGTGAGCTATATATACATATACATACATACATCCCCCACCCCCACCCCACCCACCAACAGTCTAGCACAAAAACAGTGTGACCGGAAAGGGCAGCGGGCAGAGTCCCATTTAAAAAAACAAAAAAAAACAGGAAACTTCCAAGCAGCAGATACAGCTCATCTCTTGGTCACCATTTATTCTGAATTTCCTTTTCTTGAATTTAACAACCAGCTGTTAACAGACTGTTTTGCTGTCTGGCTGGCCAATAGGAATGGGCAGGAATTTTGATTAGTAGTTAAGTTCCCATCCATCCATTTCCTTCTGCTTATCCAATTCAGGATTGCTGGAGACCCAGAGCCTATCCCAGCTGTCATAGGACGAGACTTGGAGTACAGCCTGCACAGGCCACCAATTTATTGCAGAGCTAACAGAGAGAGAGAGAGAGAGACAACCATTCGCACTCATGTTCACACCAGGCAGCATGATGGTGCAGCGGTTAGCACTGTTGCCTCTGTATTATCAAGCATAGAAACCCGAGCTGGCCGACATGTTTGGTTACTTTTTTTCTCCAAACAGCCCAAAACACAAAGATGCTTAGTTTTTATTAGAAAAGACATAAAACTGTCAAGTTCACAGTCTTTGATGTGAATTTGATAAATTAAATGGTCTTAATTGGTATGTTTCAGCTTTATTTACCACTCCCTGCGGTACCTTCCTGTCTGTTTGCAGGTCCTGTGTTTGGCAACATGAACCAGATCGTTGGACTTGGAATATTTGTGGACACTTACCCCAACGATGATAAGACCCATGATGTGAGTGACAGCCTAAAGTTTCTCTTTCCAGCCTGAGTTTAAATCAAGACTTTGTTGGCATGTGTGCAGTCATGTCATCACCCCATGATTATAGAAGTACCTTTAGCAGCAGTACCTTTAAGTAATCATTTTGTGTATGACTCTGTCCGCCATATTGTCGTGGGGGAATTCTGGCACACTTCACATCATTGCTTCAGTTCATTGAGGTTTGCAGGCATTCGTTTATGCACAGCTCTCTTAGGGTCCCACCACAGCATTTCAGTCAGGGTGAGGTCTGGACTTTGACTTGGTCATTGCAACACCTCGATTTTCTTTTTCAGCCATTCTAGGGTAGAATGGCTGGTTTGCTCATGTGCTTGGGATTATTTTCCTGTTAGATTATCCAGTTTCAACCAGTCTTTAGCTGTCTGACAGATGGCCTCACATTTGGTTCTAAGATACTTTGGTATATACCAAAATAACTTTTCCACACTAGAAATATGAGAAATGGTCACTATAAAGTCAAAGGAACTTATTCCATTCGTGTTTTGACAGACAACATGAAGGGTCAATGATAATGAGAATAGCGCCGCACCAAAACAATCACGTGGCTTGAATAGCATTACTGTCAGTGCTGTGTGGTGTCTCTGTGAACTGAGCTACCTGTTGTATGGTGTTTGTGGTGATGAAGGTTTGACTCCTCTGTCCTCTTCAGAGAACCTTCCCTTACATATCTGTGATGCTGGGGAATGGGACCCTGTCATATGACCATGATCGTGACGGTCGGTCCACGGAGCTTGGAGGATGCACGGCTATGGTGCGCAACGCAGTCTACGACAGCTTTCTCCTCGTTAGATACTCCAAAAATCGACTGATGGTATGACTGATTATCTGCAGAACATGTTTCAGACTGTTATTCTATTTAAAGGCTATGTATTTGTGTAATAAAATTAAAGTTAATCAATACAATGAGGCATGAATTGCAGTGAAGAAAATCTGAAACTTTATGAGCACTTAAACTGTTTGTTCCCTTGCCCGCAGCTTATGGTGGATGTAGATGGTAAACAGGAATGGAGAGAATGTGCTGAGATTACTGGACTGCGCCTACCTACAGGCTACTTCTTAGGTGCCTCCTCTGCCACTGGAGACCTGTCAGGTATGAAATCTCTGAATAGTGCTTGACCACAGGGAATATCGCAAAGTGGAGTAAAGCTTTGTTTCATCTTTAATCAGCTTGATTAAAAGCATTACAACCAAACCAGTTGAATTAAATGTCTCCTTCCTAACAGCACAGGTTTGAAAATGAAGTGGTTTGTTTCTTCAAGTGTTAATTACCGGTGTGTTAATCTAGATAACCATGACATCATCTCCATGAAGCTCTATGAGCTTACTGTAGAGAGGACTCCACAGGAAGAGGAAGAAGAGGAGGTAGTCACTATACCCAGAGTTGACAACATGGAACAGTTTCAAGGTAGATGCAGCACGGCCATCATCATTCTTTTGACTCTAAAGTCATCCTTCTCAGCAGTGTGCAGGATCAGTACCAGGACTCAGGGTGGGGTTGCAGACACTTAAAACTAATCTTCTGCTCTTTTTTGCCTTTACTTTGCAGTGGAAGTGGAGGAGGAAGGGATGAGCGGAGTCCAATTGTTCTTCACCTTTATCTTTTCTGTCCTGGGCCTGGGCGTGCTGGCAGTGGTAGGGCTGATGGTTTACGGGCGCTGGAAGGAAAACAAACGTAAACGATTCTACTGAGGAAAGATCAGCCAATCCACAGAATGTGTGTTTTTACTGAACATACGTCACAATCAGTGCAAAGACTCAATAATACAAATCGAACAAACTGAACTGAACTTTGTGGGTTTGAAGCCCGGAGCCATGAGAACACAGATAGCTGAGATGAACTGCTGGGTGTAAAATATTTAAGAGTTGTGGAAGTTAGATGAAACAAAATGATTTTTAAAATATGTTTATCTCAGCTTGAAGCACAGTGGGACTTTTTATCTGCACTAACAATCCTACCACCACCAGAGACAATGTCTCTACCAACAGGAAGTGAGAAAAAAAAATAACAATGAGTTCTCAATCAGATGCTGAGTTTACTAACATGTTACAGAGTTTTGGAGAGGGGTGTGTCTGCAGACCTGAGCCAGCGCTGAGTGGGTAGGCGTAATAGGGTAGCTTGAGCAAGTGATGTTAGCCAAGTGGTACAGTGTTTTCATGGTCACTTAAGTGAACTTGTTAGCAGTTCACCAGTTTTTATTAATAATCCTTGTTATATTCCAAATATGTGACCCAAAAATGCTCATTTGTACATCAACATTCTCCTTATAATTCCTCATGATATCCTTGACTTGCCGTGCACTCACTTTCACGGATTAAATCAAATGTGATTTGGGACTGCCTGCTAGTTCACCCACCATATAAAATATTAACTAGTAGGTAGCTAGCTGAGTAGCATAGATGCTGCAGCTGCACTTAAAGACTTAATCTGTAAGTGACAACAAGGGCTTCACTCAGTTAAAAAAAAAAAGAAAGTTGTTTTTTTCTTAAATTAATTTTCTCACGTTTTGACGGTCTCTTAGGCCTGTGCTCTTAGCAAACTGGTCGTGAGGGAAAAAATGTGTATTCCTTGATTGGCTGGCAAGTAGTTGCTGGAGGTTGCTGGCTGATTCTGAGTGAAATCAATCACAAAGAGGGAGTTGCACCAAAAAACCCTTTTTTATTGCTGTGGTTGCTAGAAGATTGCTGTGGTTGTCCATAGTTTGAATGGAACATGCCAACCTGTCTGTAAACAATCGCCATTAACCCTCTGAATTGTAGTGAAACTTGAAAAAAATGCAATGCAAATTGGAAAGCGAGACAGTTTGCCTTCAAAGTAGAAGTTGTGTGTTACTCCTGCAGCCAACACATTTCAAAAGGTGAAGCTTTTACTTTGAAGGCAAACATTCACTGTTTCCAGTTTGTGTTGCACTCACTTCAGTTTCACTGCTGCCTGGCGAATAGTTTGTAGGCAAGTTGACATCCACATCTGAAGGCTGCTGGTGACCATGACAACCTGCTAGCAACCAAAGTAAATGGGAGGTTTTCAGTGTAGCACCACATACCAATTTCACATTTGAGACTACTAGTAACCTCCAGCAATCATTTCCCAACCAGCCATGGAATACACACTTTTAAGTAGCAGCTGATGGTTACTGGGGTGGGGGGGTGACTAACCAGTTTGTAGGCCTGTGTGACTGTCAGCAACCACCCACAAGCAGTCAGATGATGCACGTTTTTTTCTCATAGCCACTGGTTGCCAGATGGTTGCTGACAGGTTGGTGTGACTGAGGCTTTAGAAGGTCCGCTTTTGGTAGCACATGGTGAAGTGTTTTATTTGGCTGTTTGTGACGCTGGTGTAAAGGCCACGGTGAGTCTACTGATCCCTGGGCCAGCAGGGACTGCCCTTGCAATATGAACTTTATACTCAAAAACACCCCCTAATCAGGGCCTTACTCTGACGACTTCATGCATCGGTGATGTGTGAAGTAGTCAAATTATTATAGATTCCCAAATGATAGAATGAATTTATATATCTAACAGATTTCACAGCAGACCATCAAAATTATGCTAATTTTAAGCATTATATTATAAAACTGGTAGGGTGCTATCAATACAAGATTAGTATTTTGATATGAAAACATTTATTTTAAACTTTCTCATCATATGTATGACTGGCATTTCTAACAAACCAAACAACTTGAAAGTAAGTTAAACATTCAGTGAGCTGTGACTATTTAATATGTGAAGAACTTTTGCCTCTGTAGACTTTTGTGCATTGACAGACTTTGCTGCCCCTGAACAGTGTGATGGCTGCATCGGCAACAGCGACTTATGTGGCGTGTGCATGAATGACTGTATGGCAGAGTAGTATTAGAGCAGGAGGTGTTTGGGTTTAAAGTCATGAATCTGGAGAAAATGGTCAAAGTCTAATTTAATCTTTTGAGTGTTCTATCAGCGTGGATGAAGGACGTCACACCTGCAGCTTCTTTAGCTACTGTTTTTTTTCTCTTCAGCCATTATTCCGGTCCACTTTTTTTTTTCCCCTGGAAAGGATGGAATTTAAGTCTCTAGTGACTAAATTGAGTCCACAAACTTTTTCAGTTAGAAATGCATCACATGACTGATGATAAACGATTCACTGCAAGGTAGCTTTAATGATCAGACAGGTGTAGTACCTTCCTGCTTAGTTGAGTCTACAGTTAATGCTAAATGCTTCACACACTTGTACCTGGCTCCGGTGTGCAGAGTAGCTCAGACTGTTGTTTCCTCTTAAACCTCTACTCTAATTTGACCTGTAGCTGCTGTGAAGACCAGTGAGCCTGTGAATCCTTTTATACTTCCTTTTGCTGCACTGAGGGGAAAAACTGGACTGAGCTCCTATTTTTTTCAGAGGACTTTATCCAGTAATCCAGCATTCATAAGTGAAATTATGTATGTGTAATTGATGATATATTGAGCTCGATGCTGTATGTTAAAGAATAGAGTGGTGTTACCAGTGCTGCTTAAAGTGCCTCACTAGGACCATTACAGCAAGCTCTCACTTTGGTGCTCTCTGCAGGTTTGAGCTCAGCTTTTTTCTGTTTGCCATCACTTATTTGGCTTCATCTACATTCTGAAGTTACAGTTCTCAGACATGATAAGCTGCTATAACAGTTTATCTGCGAGTGGTTTGCCAGTGTTGTACACCAGGCATATTTTTATGTTAACTCTTTGTGGAGCACTGATGTCTAGTTCTTCCACCAGCTGAAAAATGTGTAGCATCTGTACACACTGTGACCTTAACAGCTATATGCAGGCTCATGTAGTCATGTGAGTATGATTAAACTGATGGCTCAAACCAAGAGGAAAAAAAAAATGCTGTCAAGTTTCATTGTGTGTCTGTGTTAGAAGCTTTAAGAGTGCACAGTAAAACAGCAGACATGAAAATCTCTGACATGATGTAGAGCTCACAGCACACACCTCACAAGTTAAAGGAGCACCGAGGTTCCATTCATACAATAACTCTGCATTGACAACAGCTGGAAGAGATAACACAACAAAGTGATGCCATTAGTTCTTTTTTTTTATAGATATCACAATATTATCAGTATTTAAAAAAAGCCAACCAGTGGATACATCAATATTAGGGGTGTCACAACAAGAGTGTATTGAGACCTGTGAAATTTAAAGGTGAACTGTCAGCATCACGTGATCTCTTCAATAACTGACAGTGCTAGGGCCTGACAGATTTATCAGTATATTAGCTATCAGCTGATCTATCAGTATCGGCATTTCTAACAGCAAATGAAAATTTAAAAAGGAGAGATGGGAGAAACACCCGTCAGCCATTTGGTGTCTTGACCTTGAATAGATTGCCTATCCAATGGCACTCTGCAACTTTCCTGTTGGCCACAGGTGTGTGGAAGGCCACAAACAGCAACCAGCTGATCTGAGCAGAGTTGAGAGCAAAAATTAGAAAATAACTGCAAATAATGAATATTGGGGAAATCTGTTTGGTCTGGAAAAATGAAAGCAGCCAGCGTGGATTTTTAAATGACCAGATGTCAGTATATGTATTGATAATTCAAAATCCTATATTGATGGGCTCTGACCACTTCTATGCATTTGGTAATTTAACTTTATTGTGTTATCTCTTTTTTTTTTGGGGGGGGTGTTATAGATTGATTTTTAATGTTGCAGATCAAGTTTTTTGTAGATATTACAACATTATTAATACTTAGTCTTGATAGTACATAAAGAAAATCAGCAGATGATCAATAATAGGGGTCACAGGATCAGTGTATGGATGATAACTGATATTTAAAAATGAAATCTCAATATTATTTTACTTACGCACATATGATAATATTAGTACACTGTGATAGTTTTCTTAGTTTGCATTTGTGCAGTTATGGTCACAGATTCTCTCCATGCACTTGAAATTTGAGTTTAATAATCTACAAACAGCACCCACTAAAAACTAGAGAAGAAGTTTTCTAATAGTTGTTTTGTTTTTTATAGATAGCTTGATAATACCATTGTCTTCGTTGTTTTTTTTTGACAGCTATTATGAATTGAAATCTGATATTGTGACACCCTTAATTTATTCATTCATTATTATAATCATTCATAAAGCACTCGGTTTTTCAGTGTTTGGTTTGTTGGAGCATTGTGGACAATTTGATAGATTTTGAATCAATATCAATCTGAACTTCGCTCTAATGACGTCCACTTTATGGTCCTGCAGACTCAAACATCTGAACCTGCTGCAGTTTTCTGCCCTAAATAAAAGTTTACTGATTTTCCTCTAACTGTATATGTAGGTGTTTTATTCTTTTGTGTCAAGCCATTTGTTGTAATCATTCAGGTGCAATCAGCCATCTAGGTAATTATTTAAATAACAATGTTGAGCTTATTCTCAAAGAAAAGTATTGTCTGAGAAAATGTGAGTGTAAAGCATGTGTGGGGTTCTTTTTTTTTTTTTTTTNTCAATAAAAGTTTGTTGATTTTTTTTCTTCAATGTGCTGTTTTTTCATTTTCTCCAAAAACATTTTGTGTGTTCAAGAAATGGAAAATATCTAATTATGTTTAGTTGATTTATAATCAAACATGGAGTCAACAAGGAAGTGCAGCATGAAGCTTCTGTCATTTGCAATCTGTAAGCTCACTGATTGAGACATGGACAGAATAGTTGGTACCCTTCTGTTAAAGAAAGAAAACCTCATACCCACTGAAATAACTTATAAAAGTAATACATTTTTACTGAAAATTAAGTCATGAAAATCAGACATTGCTTTTGAATTATGGTTCAACAGAATTATTTTACAAACTAATGAAACTGACCTGGACAAAAATGATGGTACTCCTAGAAAAGACTGAAAATAAAGTGACCAAAGGAACATGTTAAACTAAAGTGTGTCCTGCAATTATCACTGGTGTCTTCTAACTTACAATCAGTCAGTCTGCCTGTTTAAAGGGTGAAAAGTAGTCACTCTGCTGTGTGGTGTCGTCGTGTGTACCACACTGAACACGGACCACAGAAAACTAAGCAGAGGGCTGTCTCAGGATATGAGAAAGACAATTATTAACAAGCATGCTAAAGGTAAAGGCTACAACAACATCTCCAAGCAACTTGAGGTTCCTGTGACTACAGCGGCACTTATTCAGAAGTTTAAGGTCCGCGGGACTGTAGCCATCCTCCGTGGACGTGGCCGCAAGATGAAAACTGATTGAAAAGACGGATAAAATGAATGATAACCAAAGAGCCCAGAACAACTTCTAAAGAGACTAAAGGCGAACTCCAAGGTCAGATCGCACAGCATCGCTGTTTGAGCCAAAGTGGACTTAATCGAAGACGACCGAGGAGGACGCCACCGATGAAAGCAAATCAGAAAAAAGTGAGACTGGAAGACTGATGACAAGCATGGTGGCAACAGCATAAGTGGAACAGTGCAATGATACCTTAATTGAATCTGAGAGGGAAGGTAATACACACTGTAATGCATACCATAAATAAGTAATAATATCAAACAGGATAAGCTGTCCCACCTGCTCACTCTACATGTTTTCCCATACTCTTTATACTAGCTTTATACTGGCTGGAGGTTGAAAAGCAACCATGATAGCTGATGTAACATCTCATGTATCATTGAATTCAGCTGACTAAATCCACAAAGAGCAGTAAACCCCATCAGCAGCAGAAGTCGGCTGATCACAGCCTGTCAACAAAGAATCTGCTGCAATGGATTTTATGGATTTCCAAACTTCCAAATCCCATTTTAAGCTCTGAATAACTGCATCTCTCCGGTGAAGTATGGTGGTGGTAGCATGATGTCATGGGTTTTATTCTCAGCAGCAATGCAGAAAATACAGAGAGGTCTACAGAGAAACCTGCTCCACCTGAGACTGTGGATATGGTCCACTTTTCAGACCCACAGTCATTGCCGAGTTTTGATCTCAAAGTCAAATGTCTTTTTTGAAAACTCCTCTTTCTTGCCATGTGTGGATGCCCTTCCCCTTTAATGTTGTTACTAAATATACTCTGTAGGTACACAGAGGCCTCGGTTAGCCTTCCTCCCCCCTTTAATTTTCCTTCCTCCTTACTGGTAGTTAACCCTGGCAATGTTAGAAACAACACTGGAATGCTGCTGGCATACATACATCTGTCACAGGGATATTGCTGGATACAGTTTAGTTAAGGTAAGTCCATATTTAATTGATTTTATCATCATTTATAATCTTTACTTCAGAATTAAAGGCTCTGAATTTATTATTTCATTTGTACTGATTAATTAAATATGCTTGCATGAAATTAGAAAGTACAAGTGAAGGTTTTAGCCTTTGTGTTATACTCTGTGTTGTGCTTTTAGCTGCTTTCACCAAACACATTCTTAGATATTCAAGTTCAAACTTTCAATAAATGGTCATTATGGAAATAAGAGCAGATAACGATGATTAACAGGAGCCTGAATAAAACACAGGTGTCCATCGTGGCTCAAGATTTTTGTTGCCACATCAAGCAGTAGTGTTACTGTAAACAGTCTGTAACTGGGTATAGCAGTTTCTGTAGCTGTCTCAAGGAAGGTTCATTTAAAGTGTCATTTTGTGTGTGTGTTTTTGTTTTTTTTTATTTTAATAAATGTGACAAACTCTTACAGAGGTGCAGTGGCACCTGTGTGAACTGCCTAAAATCTATGGTGACAGCTCTGCAGTTCCTCTGCTGGGTAGGTGAGGCAGGGTGAGAGACCCATGCACACTGCAGCTGTTACACCAAACACTGGGTTGTCATGTGACTGTGTGATACCAGTTCCAGTCATGTGGCATGGCATTTATATATACAGTATGTGGAAATTATTATAGTTACCTGAAACAGGCTTGAAACAGCTTCCTTACATATCATTTCTGGATACGTAATGCTGTTGTTTTTCTTAAGTAATGTGTGTGCGTATGTGCGTGCGTGTGTGTGTGTGTGTGTGTGTGTGTAATGTTAGTTGCAGTTAGACTATTTAAGGGTCTCTCTCCCCTGCATTTAAGGAATAGCAGCCTTTTGTTACTTAGTATTTAATTGTTATCTGCTCCACTCGCCACTGTCTTGCTTTTTTTCTTCACTTCCTCTTTTTTCTTCTTTATTCACTACAGGAAGGATAACTCATCTACATTTTCACTGAGTGGCTTTTTGTTTTTTTTGTTGTCATTAGATTTGTTTTAACAGAATCAAAAACACCACTTGCAATAGGAGTGAATGAAGTCAGGTGGGGCCCCTTAGCGAGGTCAGGTCACGCCGACTGTCACTGCAAACTTTGCGCATTGCCACTACTAAAGTTTAAGGTTTATCAACCCTCAGTGGTCCTGCACTGGCCTGGGGCTCCAAACAGCTTCCTAACTTGCCTGGTGACAAGCCTCTGTGCCAGTCACAAGCCCTGATGAATGGGAGGGTTGTAACAGGAAGGGTATCCTTCATTAGCCACATTAGGGGTGGCTGTGGCTCAGGAGGTAGAGAAGGTCATCTTCTGTCGTAAGGTTGGTAGTTTGTTCCCTGTCTGCATGCCAAAATATCCTTGGGCAAGAAACTGAATCCTGAGCTCCCAATGAGTTCATCAGAGTGTGATTGTGTGTGAATGTTAGTTAGAAAGCACTTAAGATGTAGAAAGTGCTTGTATGAATGGGTGAATGACACATGCTGTATAAAGCACTTTGAGTGCTCATGTAGAGTAGAAAAGTGCTATATAAGAACCAGTCCATTTATCATTCATCATCCGGGATAAAATCTGTGCCAAATCAACATGCGGCTCCATCTGCTGTGGCCAGCCCTCGGGAAATAAGGCAGCAGCTGTAAGTACCTTCTCTTTGTAAATTAGGTGACACAGTTCTTGAAAACTGAGCATTCCTTCGTAATTGTATCAGTCAGCAGGATGGTTTAAATTCCAGAGGCCTGCACTTGATATTGTTATTTGGGGCCACAAGAGGGTGGTACAGAATCATTTTAGGCTCTCCTCCAATTCTCAAATTCCTACTTGTGATGGAAATAATGCACCCATAATGCTCCAATGTTTCATTTTGATTCTACAGAATAAACCAAATGTGCTGGTTTAGCCTGTAGTAATTTCGCAAGCTTATTATTAGTTTTCTATGCAATGCTAATCTAAAAAAGAACTTGTAACTAAAGATATGTTTATACTTCACATGTAGTGAAGTATAAATACAATATTTATGTTATTGATATTCTTGAGACTGTCTTTACAATATATTCAGTATTTTGTGGTGGGTCTCATAGTCCTCTCATAGGAAATTTCAAACTCTTCATTTCCTGTATTGTTGTTAATATTTATGATTAATTTATGATGGAAATATTTTTTTATGGAAGGAAAAACAAAACTAAGACACTGTGGAACAATTCAACATTGTCAAAGGTATTCCCTTAGCCATCCAAATCATTGAATTCAAGTGTTCCAATTACTTCCAAGACCACAGATGTGTAAAATGAAGCACCTAGGCATGCAGACTGCTTCTGCAAACATTTGTGAAAGAATAATTTGAATAAGTTGCTCTCAGGAGCTCAATGAATTCCACCATGGCACTGTGATAGGATGCCACCTGTGCAGCGAGGCCAATTGTGAAATTTCCTCACTACTAAATATTCCACAGTCAACTGTTTGTGTTATTATAACAAAGTGTAAGCAACTGGGAATGACAGCAACTCAACCATAGCAGACAAAGTAGTAGCAGGCTATGTAAAATCATAGCACGGGGTCAGTGGACACTGAGGCCACCAACTTTCTGCAGAGTAGAGAGCATCTTAAAACTCCTCGAGACGACTGTTTGTTGTAATTTGCAGTTGTGGCAGTGGCGCAGTGGGTAGGCGCTCGCCTTGCAGCCAGAAGGTTGCAGGTTCACTGCAAGACACTTAAACCACATTGCCTAACGGTAGCGTTGTGTGCCTTGTGCGCACAATGACAATGAGTTGAATCTAACATATAAATAAAATTGACTTGAAATTGCATCAGTGACTACAGACCTCCAAACTTCATGTGGCCTTCAGATTAGCTCATGAACAGTGCATAGAGAGCTTCTTGGAATGGGTTTCCATGACCGAGCAGCTGCATCCAAGCCTTACATCACCAAGCTCAATGCAAAGTGTCAGATGCAGTGGTGTAAAGCACACCACCACAACTCTAAAGCAGTGGAGACGTGTTCTCTGGAGCCCCTTAGTTCTAGTGAATGGAACTCTTAAAGCTTCAGTATACCAAGACATTTTGGACAATTTCATGCTCCCAGCTTTGTGGGAAGTTTGGGGATGACCCCTTCCTGTTCCAGCTGACTGCACACCAGTGCACAAAGCAAGGACCAGAAAGACATGTATGAGCCAGTTTGGTGTGGAAGAACTTGACTGGCCTGCACAGAGTCCTGACCTCAACCCAACAGAACATTTTTGGGACAAATTAGAGCGGAGACTGTGAGGCAGGACTTCTTGTCCAACATCTGTGTAATCCCTGTGAGGTATAAGGTCATGCTTCAGACTGTTCAAAACACACCGTTTAAGAAAAGGTTTTTTTTTTTGTCTTAGCTCTGTATGATGTCAGTGACTTCAGATATCACTAATATAGAATCACAGGACAACAAGTTCAGACAGCAAATACCTAGTGTTCAAACCTTGTCTTTACAAGGGGTAGCCAGTCAGAAAACAAACGTTTTTAAAAAAAGCAGGAAACAAGCTAAAATCTTTTGTTTCAGACACAGGATGAACTGAGGGGCTGCAATATGGCCTAGTATAAAATAAATTAGGATTACTTTGAATTGTCCATCATGCTAAACTACTGCAGAATCAAAGAATCAAAATATAGAGCTGGAAATGAGCAGAATCGGTTCACAACTAAAGGGCCGCTGTAGAAAGAGGTTAAAATAAAATCCATGACATTCTTAATATGAAGTATTTTTTATATTTCTATTGTCACACAGTGCAGCTGATTCTTTACTCACCTTGCTTCTGATTTACCTGCTTCAGTACAAGTCATCTGCCTTTGCCTGCTCATATAACAGAACCATTCATTCCACTGAAGCTGATTGTTGTGTTTTGTACAGTTTAAGTGCTGTGGAGTCTGTGGTGTGGCAGATTGGGAGGGGAATGTCAATCTCTTGTTGTACTCTGGACCCTTGTAATGTTGCTGACCAGCCCAGCTGGAGAGAGGTTACTTATATTATCAAATCATAAAGCACAGGTTTTAAAAGATGTCTCCAGATGGGTGACCATGTTCCCACTTAATGTGGAAATGCACAGCATTTTTACTCTTTGCCTTCCGGTCCCACATGCTGAGACAGTGTTCCACATTTTAATTGACTTTAGTTTACAGAAGTGAACACATCTAACAAAAAATATGGCACGAAAAGAACAGCTGAAGTAACAATGGCTATGCTAGAAAAAAGTAACACAAGAATTGAACGATATGATAAAAACAGCCTCCATTTATGCTTATACAGTAAGAAGTTGGGAATATTGCATTCACATAAAATATAGTATATTTGTCCATCACAAAGAACCAAACCTCAGCATGTATAGTTTGTGTTTAATAAAGCTATATCCCTCCTTGTATTGATGATGCATAATAACACATCCCACACTGTCTCACACAAACATAGGCTACTCTTTAACCCATATTCAGTTTGCTGGGATCCAGTCATAATCTACAAAGAAAAAATCTTCAGTCCTTCATATGATCAGACTCACAAAGCTACAATGCTAATAAAATTGTTTTCATGATATAAATTTAGTTTTTCTCTAATCTTTCACTGATAGTGGTATTGTAGTGGTGCTGCAGGCCATTTTTTATGTCGGAGAAATCTTCCACCTACCTCCACTACACATAGAAAAAGACTATCACATAAATAGTCTCATGATTATATTGTGGCCACTATTAAACTGCAGGTTTAGAGTTAGGTCTATTTGTGTAACCAAAAGCCAAAAAAGTAAATAGGTTCTTAGTGAGAACAGTTACAGTCATGTAAAAAATAAAGTTTTCACAGGACTCCATGCAGTCCTTTTCTCTTAAGAAATTACAACCCAATTCCAATGATGCTGGGCCGTTGTGTAAAACATAAATAAAAACAGAATATGATGATTTGCAAATCCTTTTCAACATATATTAATTGAATACACTAACAACAAACAATTTAATGTTCAAACAGATAACCTTTATTGTTTTTTTTTGTTTTGTTTTTTGCAAATATTCACTCATTTTGAATTTGAGGCCTGCAACACATTCCAAAAGAGTTGGGACAGGGGCACTGTGTTACATCACCTTTCCTTTGAACAACACTCAGTAAGTGTTTGGGAACTGAGGACTCTAATTGCTGAAGCTTTGTAGGTGGAATTCTTTCCCATTCTTGCTTGATGTACAACTTCAGTTGCTCAACAGTCTGCATTGCCATATTTTGTGCTTCATAATGCACCACACATTTTCAATGGGAGAAAGGTCTGGACTTAAGGTAGGCCAATCTAGTACCCACACTCTGTTACTACAAAGCCACGCTGTTGTAACACATGCAGAATGCGGCTTGGTATTGTCTTGCCGAAATAAGCAGGATGTCCCTGAAAAAAGACGTTGCTTGGTCGGCAGTGTATGTCGCTCCTAAACCTATATATACCTTTCAGCATTAATGGTGCCTTCACAGATGTGCAAGTTACCCATGCCATGGCCACTAACAACCCACACCATACCATCAAAGATGCTGGTTTTTGAACTTTGCACTGATAACAATCCAGACAGTCCTTTTCCTCTTTGGCCCAGAGGACACGATGTCCATCATTTCCAAAAACAATTTGAAACGTGGACTCGTCAGACCACAGGACACTCAGGGTTGTGGGAGGGCTGGAGCTTATCCCAGCTGTCATAGGGTGAGAGGCAGGGTACACCGTGTAATAAACAGATATGCATATATATTTGAATTTATAGGGTGCAATAAACTGATTTGAATTTGAATGTGCACTGCACTGCATGTATGCAAAATGTACAGGCCTCACACTGTACACAGTGGCAGTGCAGCAATTTGTTGTCTGAATAACTGGTCTTGTACCAAAAAGTGATCGTCTGCCAAAAATTGATTTCTGGTATTTGCCAAAAAATGATTGGTTGTGTTTAAATTGCTGTAGATTAATCTTTTGGCCTAAAATCTGTGAAATATGTCAAACATACTGTATCTCTCATTTTGAGTGAGAAAAATATATGTGCAAAACAAGACATTTCTTCATTTTATATATAAGCCCTTCATAAATCCTGTGCACCACAGTCTATTTACCAATACAAGGAAAGATAATACATTAAGAAAAAAATCGGAACTCAGTTTTTGGCAACACCAGAAATCTGAAAATGCCACTGTCGCCGTGTTTTGTGTACATACGGTGCTTGTACTGCGTCCCTTCGTACGCTATGGCATCGCCCGGACCTCGCTTCGGCATCGAGGGGGGCACCCCACCCCGCTGATCCTCGATTCGTCCTTTAGTGACTTCTGAAACAGCCGACAGCGAGTTCTCTTACACAAAAGCTGGCAACAGTACTGGCTGCCAATCATCAGGTTACACACAAAAATACTGGCCAGCATAGATGAAAACATGCCAGGAACATGTAGAATTAATGTACATACCTTCTGAATAAAATCCATCATCGTTTTCTGTGGTTTACTGCGTACGGTTTCCATTTTTGATTCGGCTCTTTGGAACAACACTTTCACTTCCTTGTTGAATTTATCTCCGGCGGCTTTGGCTGCTTCCCACAGCTGCTGCGCCGCACTCACAGCTTGTTCCTGCATAATATCGTCAGCAGAGTCTTTTTGTGAATCAATGATGGCTTGTTTTAAAGAATTCGGTGAAGCCTTTGAGCTGAGCCACCAGACCGGAGGCCACACTGCTGCAGGCCACACAATAGTGGTGTACAAGTGAACAAGAGTGGATGCCTCAGGCATGGGCGGTCAGGCAGCAGTGCTCAATTTACATAGATCTGACTGACATTTTCTAACATTTCATAACATTTGTATGCTTTGGAAAATGTTAATAATTGTGAATGATCCCTTATTAAACAGAGATGCATATGTGTGTGCAGTTGGATCCTACATGAGTTCTAACCAGTTATGAATGCTGTGCCACACATTTACACTTTGGGCTCTGTGTTAACCCTAGAACACTGACTGACAGTTATTCAGTATACAGAATTGCTCAGCATCAGTGGAATAATACTGAATCAGGAATTACCAGAAAAACACAAAAATTCTAAACTGCAAAAACACAAGACCCTAGGAATCAAAAAGTAACCTTAAACAATACAAAAATGAAAGTCCTAAAACTAAAAACACTGGGTCATAAACTCAGGACCATGACAATAAGATCCAAGCAAAATGTATATTAACTAGAAACACACTGAGGACGGTGACACAGGCTGACAGGTTGTTTTTTGATAGAGCTATTGTGACATGATAAATACCATACCTAGCCAGATGGCGATAGCTAAGCACACAACCATTTGGAGTTGGTTACGAACTAAACGTATTGTATATGCTCATGGAAACATACCTTTGCTTTTTTTTTTCTTCCTCTAATCTTCTCCTTTTCCTCCTCTCTGGCCGAGAGGGATAGGCCCTTTCTTTGACTACCTGAATGCATGCTGACACACGCAGTCAGTCAGCAAGTAGCCCACTCTTTAAATTAGTGCTACAATTGTACAAATCTGGAGAGTTGAAATAGTTTCTTCTTTCTTTTAGTACATTGGCCTGTTAAAAAAGAAAAAGGTTTCACTGTTTATTCTGCAGGTACAGTATAGTAAGCCTTCTCCCCATTATAGCTGCCAGTCAACTGTCAGTTAAAAGTTAAC
The DNA here is from genome assembly GCA_030220045.1 of Australoheros facetus. Classification (NCBI taxonomy): domain Eukaryota; kingdom Metazoa; phylum Chordata; class Actinopteri; order Cichliformes; family Cichlidae; genus Australoheros; species Australoheros facetus. Next base: position 17,507 of record JASGAU010395697.1, read on the forward strand.
TGAAAGATGTAAATATGTTTTCTGGTTCCTGCATTGCTATATCACATAGTAATGTGAGCTTTTAATAGAATATTGGCATCTTTTTTTCTGTTCTTCTTTGTTTACAGTTTTTTGTATGTGTATGACCCTTTTGCTGCATTGCTGTATGTGGACTGGGTTACTAGTGAAAAAATGCCAGTAAAAATGTGCCTGCAATTCACAGATACTCCACAAATCAACACGGTGCTTTTCCCCGTGTCAACTTCTTTTTAATCTGTTCCGAACACCGAAAAGCCTGCTGCCATTTCCAGCCATCAGAAAGGGAGCCAGCTAATTATTGCCATTAAGGATGTCATATAAGGTGACAGATGATTAAATGTGAAATGGAGACATTTAATTGGGAGGAAAGGGAGGACATGATTATGTTGAGCTTGTTCTAACCCTGCAAGAAGTCAAGAGATGTTCTCCCAGTGAATGCTGAAGTTACTGCATTCACCACTTCCTTATACAGTATGCTGGAATTAAGATAGACTAAAGCTGTAGTCAGATGAGGTTTATGTCTTGAGAAGCGTAGTGTTTTTTAGTACTGAACAATATTTCACCTCGTCCCCAGTAAGAATTAGCTTACACCACCTGTCTTAGAAATCCACTGCTTCTCTTAAAATCCTGTCCAAAGTCACCTTCTTGTATTTTCTTTCTGCAGGAAGATCTTCTACTGCCTTTTATCAGCTCAGTTTGACAGTCTATCTGAAACATGTTGCCAGCATATAAGCCTGCTTAAAAACCAGTATGATGCTGGAATGACGTTGAAATTGTAAGGACAGTCAGTTGAAAGCTATACCTCAATTGACTGTTGTAATGTTCCTGCAGGTCGGTGCTGCTTCTTAGGGATAGCCCACAGTGCCATTAAAATCGAATTAGTTGTGAAGCATTTTATTTTTTATGATTTCTTTGTTTAATTATGTTTATGTGTTTTTTTAATTTTGCTGATCCAGCTGAGTGATCCTGTGCCAGTTTTTCTTATAAGGAGCGACGGTTAAACTTGTACTGTATATAGTCCATCAATGTGCTTAATAAAGCAGTATACATGCTGATCTAAACTCAGTTTTTCAGTTGTTTCCCATTTGTGGTGTAATTTTGTGTGGACTGTGGGTGTGTGTGTGGTTGCCAATGTCTGTTTTTCCAGCCGTTATACAGGCCCAACGTCCTCCCTGGACCTCCATATCCATGGAGGGACACACAGACCTCTACAGGTTAGGCAAAGGCACCCTGACTGCCATTAGGTATTGGATTGAAATCCTCGGACCCATTGTCGGACCCTGTGCTGGTGCTGGGTTCTCCACATGTCTTTTGACTCTTACTCATGAGGTGAGAGTATGCAGGCAGTTGGCTCGGAGAATGAAGCAATTGATACCATTGACTGACCCCCACACTCAGCTAAATCTAATAGAACACATCTAGGACATTATGTTTCTGTCCATCCGACACCACCAAGTTGCACCTCAGACTGTCCAGGAGCTCAGTGATGCCCTGGTCAAGATCTTGGAGGAGATTCCCCAGGACAGGGTGTCTTTGAATTCAGCTATCTTTAGGTTGAGCATTTTCATTTCCATTAAATGATGTGGCCTCCTTTCATTCATAACACATTAGCTAGTTCATATCAGTATAAATATCCAGCATTGATTTTTTTCCCCCCATTGAGATCTGATACGTTTTTGTTCCTTTCCTTTTTTTGAGCAGTGCATTTTGCATTTTACATATATGAATGCAGATTTTGTCTGACAACACTGCAGTTACAGAACTCTGGATTTCAGTGGTGCAGAGCAGAGCAGCCTAATTTGAGTTAGTGGGGTCAGTGATTTGTCTCCCCACCCGTCCCCCAACCCCACCTCAATATCACAGGCTGCTTTAACCCTTCAACAGCCACCAATACACCTGTTACCTGCCCTTACTTGCTGTGAACAGCTGGTTAACGCCAAGCATATCGCAGCTGAGATATCTGATCAATAGTGCTTTGAATTGCCATAATTACACGACTGTGTCTGATTGAATGTGTCTAAAAACCAGCTCTGTGCTGGAAGACCCACAAAGGCTGCTTGTGACTGTGCTTAAGATTTAGCCGTCTGGCACGGCGAAAAATGCGTGTTAACAACATCCTCCTGTGGTGTGATATTTGCCCTGATTGATGTTGCTACTAGTTTTTTCTGAGATGTTTTTATGATCCCTGTCTTCCCTCAGCTTGCGGCATTCTTTGAGTGTGCTGTTGTGGAGTGGCATATTTAATATCTAATAGGTTTGCTGCACTTATCATTTAACTTTCTTAATTAGCTGGAACCAAGATAGTTTGTATTTAAGAGAAATTACACTTGCGACAATTGAGAGAGCTTCACATGGGGCACATGGATACTGCACCACTATGTTCACTGGTTGCTTTTATAATGTGGGAGCACAACATATGTTTGTTTAAAGATTTGACAAGCTGAAGGAACAAACACAAGCAAAGCTGAAGCTGGATGGGGGACCTTGTTCAGTAATTGCAGACTAAACTAAAACACAGGATGAGCTGCATTCCTAGAACGGTTTGGAACAAAATCAGTCCCTCTCAATATAATTTGTTTTATTACCCTGTTAACAGGATACACTCAGGGGCTCCCGGGTGGCTTAGTGGTGAAGCTGGTGACCACATACGTATGCCGCGCGTTGCGGTGCGGGCAGTGCGGGTTCGAGTCTCAGCCTGTTGCCAAGTTGCCCGCGTGTCCTCCCCTGTATCTTCCTGCCATTTCCTGTCTTTCTCCACTGCTAACAAAAAGCCGCTGTGGCCAAAAAAAAAGAGGATATATTCAGAGACAGCTCTGTAGCAATACTTGTGCTAAATACATGTTACAACCATGGACTGTTAATCAAAGTTAATTCATGATTTAGTAGCATTACAAGAGTGCAAACCGAGGCAGCTCACTCTCTGGGCAGTATTTACTTTTAAGGGAATGGTACTGTATTTTATATACCTTAATTTTGTTTCCTTTGTTCTTTTTAAATGTACTTTAAAAAGTTTGTAGTGCATAAAAAATCAGAGAAGGGTGGAATGACAGATGTTTACTTTGATTACTCAAACATTATGTAGGAGTAGATAATGGATAATAGGTATTGATTTGTAAATAACTGGACATGAATAACTTGAGCTTATTATATGTTATTATACTACAGCATATTTCTACCTAACTAGGCAGCTCGTTCACTTTCTCTTGACAATACTTTCTTTAAAGATAGAACATTTTGGGGTCAACTTGAAAGAAAGGCAGATGTGAAATACAAAAGTGGGATCAGAGGTCAAATGTGACATGATATTTGGATGCAAACTATAATGTCATATTAAGAATTCCAACATACCAATATCATTTCCTAAATGTTGCCAATGCAAACAAAACCAGCAGTTTTTTAAAGACATTTTATGAAAGTTTGACTTTATTTGAAGAAGTGGTCAGAGGTGGAAAATAATGTGATATTTAGAACTTTCTATATGTTCACAATAAACACCACACTTGTAAGAATCATAGTTTCTCAATGACACGGTTTTTGTCCATTTTTTTTTTTACCATTAAGTTGATCTTGAAAACCTTGGTAGATGTAAATCAAATTGTAATGGATTATTAACACAACCCCACTCTACACCCCTACAATTGTTTTTAATCAGATTTCATTCAAAATTTTTTGAACAGCGCAAATGACATGTATGCAGCACTACCAAAAATGTGAGGATACAAATACTTTTTCACACAGGGCCAGGTAGGTTTAAATTTATTTACTAAATTTAATCATCAAACAAACGGATGATCATATTTAGTTTTTTGTGAAAATGAAAGAAGTGAAAGTAGTATTGCCACCAGTGTCTCCACCATATGTCTATGAACCTAAAAAAAAAAAAAGTCTTCAGAAGAGCTACACCTCATGCTGGTGTAATATTTTGGTGCATTCAAGCCAAATTAGCCTTTCCTCTTTGTCATGTAAACCTGGAATATGATAGTTGTCAGAGGAGATCAGAAGCCTATGCTTTGGTGATTACCAAAAATGACTTTTTCTGAAAAGATGTACAGTGGTGTGAAAAAGTGTTTGCCCCCTTCCTCATTTCCTGTTTTTTTGCAGGTTTGTCACACTTACGTGTTTCGGAACATCAAACCAATTTAAACA
>JASGAU010395700.1:0-13248 GCA_030220045.1 Australoheros facetus
GAGTCTACTCAGACTTTTGACTGGCACTGCATTTTGTAATCTATAGTGCGATTAAATATTAATTTAAAAATCAGGACTCCCTGAGTCCAGCAATGCCTCATCTGTAAATAGCCAGCCACACTACAGTTTAAAAGCCAAATAGCCTACCAGCTAATACTGTTTACGTTAGATACCTGACATCCCGGTATATACAACGGAAGATAAATAACTTTACCTGATATAAAATGGGCGCTTCAAACGTGAGCATTTCTGATCCTCTCCTCAGTCCTGATCGTGTCCTCAGTCCAATTTTTATCAATACATTTGATGGCTTGCAAGCACAGACGCCTCCGTTTTCTCTTAAACAGCCGTGATCCCGTGGGATTCGGTGCAACTTCAGTCCACTTTTGGTAGAGTAGAAATTCTGACAGCCAAACACGCAACAAATCACGTCTAAACGCTGCGCAGTCTCCTCGTTCTCATTGATTTGAATGGGGTAGCAGTTCACTTCTGTTGCCAAAATGCGCACGCATCTTTTGATGACATAGGCTGTAAATGGGTCTATAATAACCAGAGGGCCTCACGTAGCTTTTTCAGGTGAGGTTGGTATGGCCAGTTACATGATTGGCCGAATGAGGTGTCAGTCAAAATGGGATGGTCTAACCTGCCATATAAAATGCACTACATACATCTGGTACAGGGACATGGCCACTGGCCAATCAAGAGGCTAAATGTAACGGTGAACGTTTTAAAGGCTGGCCTTGACAAAAGCCTGGAGCTCCCAGGGGAGAGAAGCTAGAAAACTGAGGCTCCAACAATTCAGAAATAATTTCAGAGAAAAACAAGCTATTTATTAACTGATTAATTCTGGTTATTCTGGACTGGTTATTGCTAGCGGATCTATTCTGACCCAAAGTGCAGCCGTGACTGGTTCTGAATGACGCTTCAGCCGCTCCGCTCTTCCAGGTACTGCGTACCGGCACAGAATCGTGGTACGCTGTACCGGACCGTACCGGCTTACTTTCACCTCTGGTAAATATTAAATTGTATTCACTTTTATCTATTTTAAGTTTATCTGTTCCAATACTGGGCAGCACGGTGGCATGGTGGTTAGCACTCCTGCCTCACAGCAAAAAAGGTCCTAGGGTATATAAAGTGTTCATATACTTTTGGAGGGGAGTGTATTTCTTGTGTATTGTTTTTTGAAAGAAAGAAAATTATCACAAGAAACTAGTTCTCTGGTTTGGCACAATTACAACTAAGTTTGATGTGATGAAGAGTGATGGATGGCTTTTAATATAACCTGACAGATTGAACCCACAAACAAAGAGTTCACAGTACATGTTCAGGTTGGGAAAAATGGGCTGAAACAGATTTTAGCAAGTACAGAGGAATTTTTTTTTTTGGTCAAAAGAGGTAATAAAACATTTAAACAGCCACTTAAAACAACCTTCTGTGACTCACTACACTGTCAGTAAACACCATGTTTTATAGCAGTAGTCTTTTTAATGAACAATCACAGTTACAGCTGAAAATGTTACAATATTGAATTAGTTACACTGTTCTACTGGCAAAAATGTAAATATCATGTGAAATAACAGACTATTACCCAGTAAGAGTTTATTGGCCTGTATGGCATTGTAACATTTAAAGTCTAAGTCAGCGTTTCACTATCTATGGCTGAGTGTACTCCCAAAGGAAACAAAGAGTCGGAGAAAAGTGGGACATCATCCATCAACGGGCTTCTTAATCCCAAGAAGTAAATGTCCAGTGTTGTAGAAATCAATACTCGGACAGTTAAGTGAAAAATTTACACGCAAAATTTTTTTTAAAAGCCAGTTTTGTGTACAGTTAAACCTAAAAGCAACAGTTAAACAACAACTAGCATCACGTGACAATAACAGCACGCTTCCAGGACGGGAACACAGATATAAACTTAAATTAAACAAGAACACATGCAGAAACAAAACAAATCAAAACATGCATAACAGTTTGCTGAACATAGTTCAGATTATTGGATGTGTCATAAGCACAATGCCACGAAGAGGCATTACTTTGGGCCCACGCTCAGGTGCCACGCTGACACACAGTGCCAGGAGGCCAGAGAGAAGGCGCTTCTTCAATACACACACAAAGGTCCTCTCTTATCAACAGCACGTGTTGGACAGGAAAGAGACCGGTGAGCTATATGTAGCTGGCTTGTGATGAATTGTACGACGAGCTCAAGTGCTAGACTTTGACTTCCTTGGTGGCCATTTTGAACTTTACAGTTTAGGGCCTCCACGCGATCAAAAGCAACCAACTTGTGTTCTGAAGAACTGTAGCAACATTAATTAATGGTTAAAAGAAAATAGAAAGTCGGTGAACATTTGAACTAACGCTGCAGCCTACTATTAGAAGTATGTCAGTTCCCCCCCCCAACTGTCACACAGGCAGATAACATCCTGAACACATCAGGTGTGTAAGTGTTAGCATTAGCCTCAGCAGCTCTAATTTTTAACTTGTTTAGGCTTAAACTACTGCCTTTATGTGAGCTAACGGGCTAACAAGGCTAAAGGAGTTTTAATATTGTGTACTTTTTCCATATTTAACTACTAGAAAGCGTTTAGCTTAGCTTGCTAACCTTTTCTAAATTTCCAAATATTTCATTAGTGAGCTGAAGAATTGTTATATAAGAATCACATCCGTTTGTTATGGCAGACACTCCAGGCAGAGCTTCAGTAGAGCATTTGCTACATTCAAAAAGGCCGCCACAGGACATCGCACGGGCCTGAATCTACGTTAAAACATGGCTGGGGTCTGCACGCTCAATTCAGGAAATAAAGGGGACCTTGTTATGCTTTTCCTCATATTCTGCCACACACAAACACTGCTACAAAGTCAACTGCGGTTATTAAACATGGCCACAGTTCAAAGTTTTTATTGCGGTCACCATAAATGTCTGTTAGCCAAAGCACCAGGCCTCAGAGGCTCCTAATGCCTGGATTTCAACATTTTCTTGTTTGTTTGAACTTTAGTGCCGAGATGATGTCAGCTCGGGCAGATTTCCTTATATGGTCAATCCTGGGTTAGGTTTGCCCCAGCCAATCAGAGGAAAGTAGCCTTTTAGGGAGGAGGGACCTCAAAGAGACTAGCGCTAAAATGGCTTTGGGCAGAGGATGAACTGTATAGAATACAGCAGAATAGAAATAAAGATTTTTTTAAAATTATTATTATCATTATTTTTTAAGAATTACAAATCATGCAAAGCTAATCTAGTGGAATCCCAGAATAAAAATACAGTACTGGAAATTCACATAAAAGGTCCCTTTTAATAGAGACAATAAATTGGTTTATGATAAAACGTCTAGTTTATGTTATTTAAAGCATCATTTTACATTATTTCCTGACTTAAAGAAGAGGCTACAAAAAAAAAAATCCTGGCACAAACTGACCCTGACCTCATGCTGAAACCCGACCCATTTCTATTTTCAGATGTGTACCTAACAAGTATTTGTTGCACAATTTAACTGGAGCTCCTGTATAAAAAATAAAAATAAGCCAGCTTTAAACCCTAAAGGTAACGAAGCCGTGACGCCTAAACATAGTAGGCACCCAACTCCTTCCGTTTGAAATATATTTGAAATAATTGTCTCAAAGCTATTTCCACAAGATTAAAAGTTGGAACATCTCGATTGGAACAAAACTGTTGTCACTGCACTTTATCATACAGCAATACATCAAGAGTGTTTGATAGATATGGATCGAGTCCATGTACTGCATATAACATCAGCGACTTAGTTAATGATACAATTTGTATCAAACAAGGTTTTTCTCTGTCAAGCATGGATTCAGCTGGGATCTGCTACAGACAACAGAGCACGCTGTTAGCCAAAAGCACAGCAGAGGGATCTGTTAAATATATTTACAATACATACACGGTTTATTTACCAATGGCCGGATGTTCTGTCTGTAGCAGATACCAGAGCTGACCCGAAAGAAAGGGCCAGAGAGAAAGAGCGAGAGAGATGTCCCTTACTAAAACTAAGGTACACACGACAGGGTCACCCATCTCTGCAGCTACAACTCTGACCAAAAAACTGACGTCATCTCAAATAAGATGACCATCTCTCCAACACCTATGTTTACCAACATGGAAAAAAATCCACAGACACACACACACGGAAATTCATAGAATAGACCTTGGTCAAATAGGAGTTTGAAGCCATCATGTGATAACCAGAATGCCTGATGAGAACACAGGAGAAGATCCATTCCACGTGGTGCACCACACATGCAAGAAAAACATATTTTCAAACCCTGTTTGACTCAGTGTGTGATACACATAATATGTGTGTGTGTATAAATAATTCTTAATTTCAGTCACATTTTTGATGGATGTGAAACCAACTCAATGCTGTGTGTAACTAGAGGTTTCCAACTCAAAAAGGTGCCCTATTATAAATGTGATGCATAAGTGGTCCTGTATGCAAAGCTACAGTATAAATAAAAACAACAACTGGGCAGGTCTAGAGCAAATCTCCATTTGACGCAGCTTGAATCGCACACTTCGTCCCATGTCTCGCTCTCTCCACACCTGTTAAAGTTGTTGCTGCACAGTGACCACAGCTGGATTTGGATTATCTTCAGCTTTTTTATGTCCTTGAGACTTCTGCATTGTCTGATTAATATTCCAAGAAAAGAAACAGGTCTCCTCACAGACAATCCAAAAGTATAATCCCACCATTGCTGCTGATGCAAACCGGTTCCTTAGCTTGTGTTTTCCTTCAATCCTCAGTAGCCTGTTTGGGCTTTTTCTGCAAGGATGGCAGCTGCCAGCTGCTGGGGGTCTGTGATGTGGGGGCTTCTGGCCATCACCCGGCTCACCAACTCTGAGGGGAAGATGTTGCACAGGTTTATGTACACTTTCTCCCTCGCATCCCCGTAGCGGCTGTGTGCAGGGGATTCTGGGTGCTGCGACATGTAGGAGGGAGGGGCATGGGAGGGCACCGTGAGGTGAGAGCTGTGAGGTGGGTAAGGCGGGAGAGGAGTGCTGGACGGATGAGGCGGGCAAGGAGAGTGGGCCGGGGGGGGTTGGTGGCTGAGGTAATGCGTTGGGGACGGGTGGAGAGCTGGGTGAGATGAGTGATGCTGGGCATAGCCATCTTGTGCCCATGGAGGAGTGTGCCAGGATGACTGGCGTGTGTCTGGCAGGCTCTGATAGGTGAGTGGCTCATATCTGGATGGCGGCAGCGGTGGCTGCCTGTAGTACTTGTCCCAGCTAGGCAAGGCTTTTGGTCGGTGGTGATGGTGTGATGTAGAGAGATGTTCATACAGATGTGAGTCAGACACACTTTCTGCTCGTGTTGGGGCCAGACAGCGACCAAGGGGAGAGCCAGGGGGTGCAGGGTTGGTCTGGGGCAGAGAGTGGTAGTCACCTGGACAGCTGGAGCGTGCAGTCAGTGGTTGGTGCTGGAGATGAGGGGGCAGAGGGTAGAGGGGGCGCTTTGGGGGAGCCTCTAATGGAGGTGGATCATGAGCACAGCTCTGCCCACGTGTTGCACTCAGGTGATAGGGGTGTACTCCTGTACTGGATGTGTGGCTGTGCTGAATATTTGCGTATTCGGCAGGATGGAGGCCACAAAGTTCATGGCTAGATGAGGCATGATGGGAGTACAGTCGGTTGTGGGGATTAGAAAAATGGACGGCGTCTTCCAGTAAGGGGTCTGGGGGGCATCCGGGACATGACCTCTCGCTGTACGAGTCGCAGCTGCTGCCGCAACTGACGCTGCTTTCGCTGCTGCATTCGGAGCCGGCTGAGCCCATTGAGCCCAGCCGCAGGTCCGAGTCATTAGGGAAACGACAGTCTGGGCTCCGTCTGGACGAGAGGCTCAGGCCCGAGTAAGCACGTGTTACGGAATAGTAACTTAGGTCTGGAGACTCACAGTGAGGGTAAAGGTCATGGCTGGGGGCTGGTAAGTGACCATGAGCCATCACTGCTCTCGACTGCTGGTCCTGTGGGAGGCTAAGACTGGATGGGGGGCCTCCTGGGGCCGGGGACATGGTCACACTGCAACTACCGCTGCTAGAACTGCTACCACACATGCTGTTCTTCTGGCCCTCCATCCTCCCTTTTGCCAGCAGCTTCTCCTCAGCATCACTGTATGACAGAGCTCGAATGCTGGGGTCTGACTGCCTTTTTGGGGCGCCTTTCTTGGCATCAATGGTGCCAGCTGGCACGCTGTGGCTCTTCACCAGCCCAGCGTCCCCCTGGTTCTTTGAGGTGACGCAGGTCTTGGCGCTGGCACGCAGCTCATCGGCCACAGCACGCTGAGGCTGAGCGCCTCTTTCTGGGTGGTAGTACTTACACTTGTGGCCATAAGTGCACTTCTTTCCTGGAGACACAACGACCATTTCAACAGGTGTTCAAACATTTTGTCACCACCAGTTATTACTTTGATCTTAACAAAAGTACATGTTTCATTCAGCACACATTATTTCTACATGTGTATTTTGCGACTCTCTTCTCACCGTATGGACAAGGCTGTTTCTTCTGCTCAGGCATGATGGGCCTTTTCCTCAGAAAGTTGTCTAAGCTGGGGCCGTGACGACCAAGAGGGTCATCTGGTGGCATGAATCTGCGAGATGGCAGGTAAAGATTAGAAAGTAGAAGAACATTGAATCGTTATTAGAGGAAACACAAGTAAGGGTTTTTTTGGTTTGTTCTTTACATTTCATGCAGATTCTTTAAAACTAGAGAGCTTCAAGTAAATTAACAGGAAATTTTAAACTCGAGGCAGACAGAATATAACTGATTCCCCAGATATAGCAAAGGGGAAAATGGCTTCTTTTTTTAACATCAGAATGTGAGCTCTTATTATTCCAATGGCCATTATTACTTTATTTAAACATTACTCTGTTTTAAAGATAAGAGACAGTGTCCTCAAATCATCAACCTGTCTCTCACTCATCCATCCCTACTTACTTATCATTGACAAAGGAATACATGAGAAGCCGTTCGTCTATGAACTTCTTCCACTCAGGCTTCTCGTTAGCCAGGTCTCTGTAGTTGTCATTTGAGACAATGATGCCGTCTGACTCGTAAGCCAGCTTGACAATGAAGCGGTCATCATAGCAGACCACGCGCCGACCTTGGACGCGCCGTGAAGGCGTGAAGACCAGGATTTTTTCCTTCTCTAGGCGGCGTAAGATCTCCTGATCTGTGGAGGAAAGGGTTACAGTAAGGCTGGGGAAAACGCAGTGCTAGAATACCATTGTTACCTATTCTGGATGTTAGCCCTGTGAGTGACTGGTGATGTGTCCAGGGCCTTTCACCCCACGACCCTAAAGTGGATAAGCAGTTAAGAAAATGCATTTTAGTTTTAGTGTCTCGTACTGACCTGTTATAGGAGCATCGGGTCGGGACTGCTCTTTCCTCCACGCAGGCACAAAAACTGTGATGTCTTGATGGCCCCGCTCGAGGAACCAGTCTACAGCCAGCTGGATGCCCTGACAGGAAAACACTTCCTTGTTGCCATGGCTGCAGAGCACAATGAAAAAGTAAAAGTCCACATAAATCAATAGTTATGGTTCTTATGTGTTTCTTTACAGCAGGTTCCAGTGATATAGCATATATATATATATATAATACTAATGCTCACCTCATGGCTACATTGCTGCCGTCTATCACGATTGGTCGCAGGTTGTCTTGGTCACCTAAAGAGTCTGAAGGACAGGGTGAGTCTGACCGCTGGCCTTCCAGCAAATCAGAACAACCACAGGAGGATGAGGAAGATGAGGAAGATGAGGTAGAAGCTAATAATACAGCCGGCTGCTCGGTGTCTGACTTGGTGCCCAGCTTGACCAGCTCTCCCAGTATGTCATTGATGAGGGTGTCGGGGCCTAGCTTGGACAGCACCAGTCGCACCGTCTCCTCGGAGTAGCCCAGCTTCAGGGCAAACTCCAATTTAGTCTGGTACTCTTTCCCACTAGCCTCACATGCTGGCTCTGAAGCAGGCAGACTGGGTGGAGGTTCGGGCGGCTGCTCACACGGGGAGTTGAGTGTGGACTGGGCATGGGCATCACGTTCAAGCTCTGCTAAAAGTTCAGATGGGGGTTCGGGAGGCCCTTCAGTGCCTAAGTCCACACACTGGGTCCGGCAGAGCGGCTGGTGGGTGTTCTTACTGTGAGTCGAACTTCCGTCTCCTCCATCTGAGTCGGTACCTGGAGTGAGGGTGGAGGTCAGCGCTGATTCGCACTCTGCATCAGACCCACCATTCTCCTCAAGGGCAGCCAGCGGAGGGGAGCTAGCGGTGCTCTCCCCCTGCTCCTCCATAGCAGGGGGCCCGTCAGCGCCGCCAGCCTGCCGGTCAGCCCCCGCTACGTGCAGATACTCCAAATCCAGCCCCAGGTCGAGGATATGGCCTGCACCTGCCTCCACATGGTCCTTCTGACCCATGGATCTGTCACAGACATCCAGCACACGGGGCTGTCTGCTGCCCTCTCACAAATCTCGACTCATTGGTACCTAAAGAAAGAAAGGTGGAGTGAGACTGTTGATAAAAGAGCAACTTTTAAACATTTTACTCTAAAAGGGACTACAGCCCATAAAATGAGTACCATGCTTTATTAAGATTACAAGGTCACCAGGAAAATGTTTGTTCAGATTATAAATCAAGTAGGAAAATAGGGTAACTTTTCCTGGTAGACAAACTATGCAACAGCAATTGTTGAAGTGTGTTTCTCTGAACTCTACTTTTTACATTTTCATTCATTGGCTGTAATAAATGCTGATCTTGATATGCTGGCACATAGCTCATGTTGGCTCTACTGGATTTTGCAACTAGTTGCCCCCTGCTGACCATTGGGAGGAATACATGTTTAAGGCACTTTCGCACTGGCTTTTAAATCGGCTCCTAAAACCAGTTTAGTTCAGGGTAGGTTATAATAGTTAACAAAAGTTAAAGTAAAAATTGAAACAAAGGCTGATTTTTTTATTTTTTTTATTAACTCAAAAAAAAATCAGTCTAGAAAAAAATGAAATGTACTGCGTATGTACATAACTGTAAAAAAAAACTAAGTGAATTTGAAACAAAAATTGATGATAAACACAAAAGTCTAATAACTCTGAAGCCAGTTAGAGGCTGCACTCAAAGAAGAGAAACTGCAGAAAATATGACTTTTTTCTTTGCTAATGATACACACTGTTACTCAAATGCAAATCTGTTGTTATATATAATGAGATGGCACAAACGCTTCCAGGGAAATTGGGTAAATCCCTACTTAAATCTATAGTGTATGTGGGTGAAACACTTGGCTGAAAAGTGTGGCATCTGCTACCATAGCAGCCGCATTTGCAAAATGAGGATTTGCGTTCAGGCTTTATGATAATGATAATTGAAAGCAAACACTGTCTATACCTTTTAGGAAAATCTGACTTTTCAACTATACTTTCCTGTGTAAAAACACTCTGACTCGCTGTGTGGAGCAGTTGGGGGTCTCGGCTGAGGCACAGGCTGGCAGACACAAAGAGCTGATGGGGCCTCTCATCCTAATTAATGGACTCCCGCGTTTTTAATGTCTGGCCCAGTGTGTTTTTTTTTTCTTTTTTATAGCATCACGCCACAGGACATTAATCTACAGGGGGACAGAAGGTGAACAGTTAACAAAAAAAAAAAAAAGACACCAAGCTGTTACCGTTAAGGCAGTTGGACCCTTCTCCCTCTCTCATTCTACCTGGTAATTAAGGCCCATATGCTTCTTCCCACCGTGGTGATCAAGTCACTCATTAAAACACTGAAGGGTCTCCGAGGCTATGAAGTCAATCAGGATATTGCATTTGAGCATCAGGTATGAGGCAGGGCTAGCCTGATCTGTAATAAAGATTTACCTGCAAACAAATTTATTTTTTTTTTTTTATTATTTTATTTGCATTTTTGGCCACAGCGGCTTTCATTGATAGTGGAGGGAGACAGGAAATGGGGGGGAAGATACAGGGGAGGACACGCAGGCAAACTGGTGACAGGCCGGGACTCGAACCCCCGCCGCCCGCACCGGAACACGACATATACAGTGGCTTGCAAAAGTATTCATACCCCTTGAACTTTTCCATATTTTGTCACATTACAACCACAAACATAATTAAAGCCGCAAGCGGCGTTAAAGGCCCTCGTCCCCTGTGAGCCCCCGCGAACCCCCAGCGAGCCACCTGCGAGTCCCGCAAACCCCCAGCGAGCCACCTCCGAACCCCGCAAACCCCCAGCAAGCCGCATGAAAAGCCTCACAAACCCCCAGCGAGCCGCTTCTTCTGCCGAATGTAAAACCCGAGTTAGAGCTGTTATTGTACGTGTGTCCAGTAGGTGGCGCTGCGGCTGTCATTCAATAATGTCATGTGCATGTGTTCAGGAGTTGGTCCTTATCACACTTGTGAAGTTTGGTGCAGATTGGACAATGAGTGTTTAAATTAGAGCAACTTCCTGTTTCCACTAGTTGGCGCTGTCATTGTCATCCGATGTTATATGGATGGGTGCAGGGGTGGGTCCTTATCACACTTGTGAAGTTTGAGGGCAATCAGAGAAAGTATAAGAGAATGAGAAGCAATCGAAATGTCACGGCGAAGGATCGAAGCTCGCCATGGTGCCAAGGCCACGCCCCTCTGGAATGTAACTTCATCAAGGACCTTAGTGGGAATGTTTGTGATCACTGTACAGCTCAAAACACTTGAATCAAGAGTGTCATGCAGAAATGTTAAACTCCATTGAAAAGCAATGGCGAATTGGGGGTGTGGTCATGGGGGTGGGGTGCAAAATGAGGCATGGGTGTGATTGACTTCTTTCATCAGGGTCATATACAGAATGTGTAAACCAAATTTCATAAATCTAGGAGTAAATAAAATTTTAGAGCTCCATGTAAATTTTAGTTTGATTATGTAGGGGGCGCTATTGCAGGAATTGCCATTGTTTCTCCATTTATGGATTTATGGTGGGTCTGTACATAAGTTCTTAAAGTTTGGGAGAAATCGGGCAAAGCATGCACGAGTGATGACAGAAAAGGTGAGGGTGAAAAAGGCCAAAATGAAGGCCAAGTTCAGCGCACCCTTGTGAAAAGACCATTTAATATTCTATAAAACCATGAATAACTTATGATGCCCTACTTGTGTAGATTATGCTGA
Source organism: Australoheros facetus (assembly GCA_030220045.1). Taxonomy (NCBI): domain Eukaryota; kingdom Metazoa; phylum Chordata; class Actinopteri; order Cichliformes; family Cichlidae; genus Australoheros; species Australoheros facetus. The sequence continues at coordinate 11,129 of JASGAU010395700.1, forward strand.
GCGATTTTGGTGCCAGTAGGTATAACGCCCTAGGAGGAGATGATTAAAATATGAGGTGTGCACAATCGCCGGTTTGGCAAAGGGCAAAGTTCAGGCCAAGATGGCCGATTTCCTGTTTGTTGTGTGGGGGTTGCTCCAAGAGGATTTTTTTGCTTGTCGTGACATGATCTGTGTGTGACGCGAATTTCGTGGCTCTACGACAAAGTTGATCGTGGCCTCTCCCATTGGGGGCTGAAAAATGAATTTTCCGGGGGGCGCCGTAGAGCCCCCTTTTAGAGATTGTTCTTGGCGATAGTAAAAAACAAAATTTTTCACCACGTCCCCATGATGTCTGGGTTCACTTGCGACCACTTCCCATGCGACCGCACCCCTTTTTGCACCTACGCTCCTCGCCGACCCTTCGGTTGGCTCGGGCCTAAATATAGCCGCAAGCGGCGATAATAGGCCCTCGCCGGCCGCAGCGCAGGTACTGGTGCCAATTTGAACCCATCTTTTCCAGCTGTGCCTATTTTAGCCCTTTTTATAGCTGCTACATATGAAATATTGAAACGAATTGACTAACCAACGAAAAAGATGCCATATTCCAGGTGTCGCTATGGCAACGCCTTACACATTACAGTATTTTAACTTGTAGGTTTTTTATTCAGGGAGATGTGAAGAATGCGTGTACCAAATTTCATGCCTTTCTATGCATTTTTGATAAACGAAAGGGTCATTTTTAGTCACAGAATTTTCAAATTTTTTCCCATAGGAATAGAATGGGGCAGTTGTGGGATCGTCATGGCAACAGCATGCAAAATATGATATAGGTGTGATTGACTTTTTTGATTAGGGTGACAGAGAATCTGTGTGGCAAATTCCATGTATTTTGGGCAAACTAAGTTGAAACTTTTGTATTGGAGAAATTTCACTTTTTCCCATTAGAATAAAATGGGGCATTTCAGGCTCCGCCATGGCAACGTGTTAGAAAATAGAATATGGGTGTGATTGGCTTTTTTGATCGGGATGATGTTAGGAATGTTGACACAAACTTTCATGCATTTCAGAGAAACTAAAATTCTGGACCTCCATACAAATTTTCATTTGCTTCTGTAGGGGGGGCTATTGGACCTTGAATCTATATTCCCTAGTTGTGGGTTCAGGCTGGTTCAGTACATGAGTGATTAAATTTTGACGCTGATTGGCCAAAGATTGTGCGAACGAATGCAGAAACAAATTTGAAGGTGAGACACAAAAACGAGGGCCAAATTGATTGGGTTGCCATGGCAACACAGTTGAATATTGATGGCCCACTTGTGTAGATGATCCTGAGCGATTTTGGTGTCAATCGCTTAAACGCCCTAGGACAAGTTGATTCAAATACAAGGTGTGCAAAAATGCTGAATCGGCAAAGGTCAAAGTTCAATCCAAGATGGCCGACTTCCTTTGTCAGGCGGCAAGTCCATAATGTAATTTTTATTTGGTCTTCATATGGTCTGTTTCTGACCAGATTTTGGTGGTTCTACGACCAACTTTTTTTTTTTGGCACTCTCACAGGAATGCAAAATTTCAATTTTCTAGGGGGCGCTATTTTGCCACTTTTTTGAGTTTTTTAATGGCGCCATTAAAAAACAAAATTTTTCGCCAGACCTGGCATGTATGGAAAAATTGGTGAGTTTTCGTATATGTTCAGGGGGTTAAATTTACGATCGTTTACTCAGAAAGAATAATGAAGAAAAAGAAGAAAAATTCTAACGATTCCAATTAGGCGCTTTTCCAGTCACCATCATATATACATTTTCGGAAATGTCTCAACCCGACCAAGGCTGTCGTGAGGTCCATTGTCAATGACGAGCGCAACGGGGCTCTGGGGCTGCTTCTCTTCAGCAGGGACAGGGAAGTTGGTCAGAGTTGATGGGAAGATGGATGGAGCCAAATACATGGCAATCTTGGAAGAAAACCTGTTGGAGTCTGCAAAAGACTTGAGCTGGGGCGGAGGTTCACCTTCCAGCAGGACAACGACCCTAAACATAAAGCCAGAGCTACAATGGAATGGTTTAAAACAAAACATATTCATGTGTTAGAACGGCCCAGTCAAAGTCCAGACCTAAACCCAATCGAGAATTTGTGGCAAGATCTGA
>JASGAU010395703.1:3048-16429 GCA_030220045.1 Australoheros facetus
CCACATATCTGAGCAATTTTCTGTACTGCACTGCTGACATGTGATTTTATGATTGAATTTATTGCATAAATTAACATGTAGACAATTGTTCTTCAAAAAGTGATTGATGAATCAATGTTGTACTAAGATATTTGGCAGGGGTGCTGACTGAAAAAAGTAAATGTTTCCAATTTCTTCTGAAATAACACACTTATTTAACTCACTAAAGAAAAAATACTGATGTAAGTCGCTCTAGTTTCACAGAGTCACATAGTCTCAAGTTGATAATTAGCAAATATGTTTTTAGGACTGATTTTTGATCACTGGCATTTTCATTGCCAACACACCAACATTTTTTTTTTTCCCTTTAGTGTTTGCCCTCATGATCCAAAGTATGATAAGGACTCTTTAAGGACACGCCATAGACTTTATTTTCGGATAAGTTCCCAAATAATCCCAGGTGAGTTTCAACCTGAATATTTGATTAGATCAGAGGATTTGAGAAAAGATCAGACCATCAAAAACGTAGAAAAGTTTGTTTCCATTAGTAAACACATGTAAATTCCATGTTTCAGGACAGAACAGTCATAAAAAGTATCAAAAATTGTGAACTGTGAAAGTCTGGCACAGTTAGTTCACAATGCTGCCTCATTTAAGCAAGACACTGTACAGTAGCTTTTTGTTTTACTTGAAGACTTTATAGAATAATACAGACATATGCTTTTAAAGCAGGGATGGACAACCTTTTTTCTGAGTAATTGCAATATGCACAACTGAAAGTAATTTGTTAAGGGTAGAGAAAGACATCCAACCCTATTACCAGTGTCAAAGTCTCGTGTTCACTCCTGTGAGAGAACTGTTGCCTCGTTAGACTTTGTTTCCAGCTTCAGTCGGACATTGCCTCCACTCTAACTAATTTCTATGGAGAAGGAATTCTATTTCCTCTATTCAATTACTAGAGACCAACATACCTGCCAGAATCTAATGTCATTTTAAATGACCGTGCCTTGGGGGTGCTGAAAACAAGCGAATGCAGGGCTTTTAAATTAGCCCTGTTAAAGCTTGACAGTGCTTGACATTAGTCCTGCCCATTGTTGGTTGATGGTGAATCTTTCCATGGCTCTCAATAGAGCAATGCTTTTTAAACTAAGAAAGTTCAGAGTTCTGGACTTAAACTTCTTTTCTCTTATAGGATTAAAAAATAACACTGCTAGTGAATCTAATCTATGCACAATTTATGTTTCCCGAAAAAGGCATATGTCAGAGTAAATAAGTGTGGAAGCTAGAACTGGAAACATAAGTAACATCTTATGGTGCACACTCTTTCATTGCAACTATGCTGGGTGCCACTAGCTGTGGGTTATATTTATTACTAGCATAGCTGTCCTGTGGACAGTTGACACTTGATGCTGTTAATAATGGAATAATAGTTACTGGGCAGAAGCATAAATATATCAGCGTATGAAAATATTATGGTAGCCCATGTGTAGACCTGAACTGGGCCACTACAGAAAATGATACAAAAACATTTTATTATCTGATGACTGGAAGCTACCTCAAGGTTTGATGATCATAGCGATGGGGGATTCCCTATTCCGGACAATTGCTAATACATGAGCAGGACTAATATTAAAATTTGTTCCCTTCAAAATAACTCTTTATTGCAATTTGCATCACATATTTTTCAAAAAGAACATCATACTTGTAACCATGCATGCTTCCATACTGAACTTAGCAACTTTTTTTGCGTCCAAATTCTCAAACACTGCAGACAATGGCCTACCTGTTTCCTTTTTATTGTATAGATTCATTTATATTAAAAATGTGAATCTTCCCTAGGATGATGTGAATCAAATGTGGTGCACCATAAACTAACTGAAGATATTTCATCAGTGTTGGGGATTGTGACAGTGAGTGTGTACATCTCACTCCAAAGACAGATTCGCAGAAGGTCAGGTGTTTAGATCATTTCCCTTGGTTGCCTCAGATCTAGACGGAGTACTGCAACAACTTATTGACCAGGGGGCCGGCTGATGGACCTTTTCAGCCCTTTGCAATCAGACTGTGCTCTCAAAGCTGCTGTCCAGAGCACATAGCAAATATTTCAAATGCAGCCTGAAGGAACGTCTCTGTGGGGCTGACCCGTCAATAAGCCCTGTGCACCTTCATCTTAACGCTATTGATAATATTCAGAGCTCGAAATCCTTTACCCCCAGATCTCTGTGGTGTTTTTGTTAAAGGGCTGTTTTGAGGCGATCCTGTGAAACAATCATTTTAATTTGAATAGGACTTGCTTGCACTGATGAAGTCTTTTTCAGTAAATATAATGGCAGTTTTAGTCTGTTTTCATTGATTTTGAAAGCGCCACTTTCCTTTCATTGCCACACAATACTTTTTGTGTTCCTTCAGATTCATGTTTTAGTCAATCACATTTGCTTGCACTACCCGGCAATATAACATAATAATGGACCAACTTATTGAATGCAGTTATTGCTTTGAAGCTGGCTACTCACACAATGGAAACAATAGAGGAAAGGCAATATTGGCAAATAATGATAAAAAAAAAGTTTTAGAATTGATTTAAGGGAATAAAGAGAATTTTCATGGGGTGTAAAAGTACTCTAATGGAATACAAATGTAGACGAAAAGAAAAAAAAAATCAACTTGCACAGGCTTCATGATTTATTGTACAACACATATAGCTATAGCACATTTTTCTTTCCATCACTTCCTTAGCGACCTTGTATAGTATATAAAGGGGTGTGTGTCTTTTTCCTCTTGAATTTATGCTGGCTACATTATTGTATTACTGTATACCATTACAAGCCACTTTTAGTTGGAGACAGACATAGAAGGAAGACAAAACATTTCAATTGATAGAATTGTAAGATGTGTTTGAATGATCATTCTTCAATGTGTGAGTTGTGCAAACCTTATGGACTTGTGAGGTATTTACAGACAAGTGAAAAATTATAAATGCAGCCTGAACAGCTTCAAAATGTCTTGACATTGATTCTGCAAGTCTCTTGAACTTTACCAGAGGGATGAATTGGCATTGTTCCAAAAGGCATTCCCTAATTTGGTGTTTTGATGTCTAACATTGGTCGAAAATCTCAGTGGTAATCAACTAAGTTGAATCATGGTGTCTATAAAGATCATCACCTTTGATTAACACATTTTTCATGCTTCCAATCCACTCATGCCCTACTGATGGTAGCAATGACATCCTGAAAGGGACCACTCCCATCAGGATTTAAATGTTTCACCGTAAGATAGAAGTAATCATTTTGAAGTGTTCCATAATCATACATCTTAACTGTATGCAAGTACGCATTTCCCCAGATCCAAGTATCTGCATGCAATATCAGTACAAGAAATAGTTTTTGTTTTTCATAATTTGCAACAATCCATCTGAGGTCCCATTTGAACACACTTCAATAAAAGACTCAAACCTTTGGAGAATCCTAATTTGTAAATATTTAACGGAAAGCTGTTTTTATTTTTCCCCAGAGCACCATAACTCCCTGGGGTCCTATTATGCTGCCATCAACATTTTACAAGATCAATTGTAGTTTTGTTCCTTGAATGACTTCTGTTTGATTGTTTAGATGGACTGCAGAGCATAGAAGGATCAAAGAATTCCAGAAAATAAACAAAGTGAGCAAGTGTCCTTATGTTTACTAAGGCAGAACCTCCTTTAATATTGATTCCCCTTGAGAAACCCTGAGTTTTAGATGAAGTAATAAGCAAACAGCATGAAGACGCTAAGCGGACTGAGGATGTTTGTGTGCCTGTGATGCCAGCTGACACTCTCTAATGGTTAGCCAGCAACAACATAATGTAGAGCTTTTGGGACAGGAGCAGGTTTGTTGCTGTTTGCTGATGTTGTAGAAATACTTAATGAGATTTATGCTAACCAAGAAGATGTTTCTGTCCTGCACTAACAGCCCCTGAGGGATGCTGTTCAACACAAAACACAAATCAGTGACTGGTGTCAATTAAGCAGAGTGCCTTTATTTGATAAGAGAGTGTATACATTGCAGTATTTGAAGTAATACTGTGCATGGTCATTTTGTAAATGCACCCTGATTCAAATAAATGTAGAAAGCTTGAAAACAGTAATTTTCTGAATGGAACAGGGGCTAAATCAAAACAGCTAAGTTATGACACTCATGAAAATCAAAAGAAAGGCTTGCTAGTCTATAAATGATTCATATATTGTAATATGGTCCAGAATGTCTTGGTTCTTCACTATAAGCGATTTTCACACTCTGCACATAATTTCATGCACTGAGATTTGATCTTAAAGCTACTTTAATCAATAAAGGGATTGATTAGCATCTCTAAATGGGATTTTAAAGCAACAACAAATAGAACAACTAAAAAAACTCACACGGTTAAGAAAACACCTGGACATGACCTCGGTTGTCCACTAGTCGCTTGATATACGGTATGAGCAGATGAAATTTCAGGCTTTGAATTCACTTGAGGACAACGGATAAAGGGATGTGATCAGAGCTCACTGATCAGAGCAACAGGAAGGAGGATGAGTCAGAGTAATGCCAGCACAACCAAGGCCAGAAAAGTGGATAAAGGCTGCTGAATTCCAAAGAGCCTGTGGGCAAAGCATATGCGAACACAAGAAGACCTCTTTCTTAAGAGCATAGAGCATCTCTAAAGATGGTCCATACCTTATGAATGTCTTACAAATGAGAAGCTTTACATCACAGTGAAAGATATGATACCTGTACAATACATCCAGCATCCGAGGATTATGATCTTAGAGAAACAGATGTTACTGTGAGTTTATGGCTGTACATGTTGCATATGTATGCATGTAACTGTATGTGGCAGCATTTCTTTGTTTACTTTTTTTCCCTAGCTGCTAAATTTGTCTGTCTGAAAAAGAATGTTGTTTTTCTTTCTTCCAAATTCTGAGATTGCTAATTTTGTTCTCCACATAATTACTTATTTGAGCATGAAACAGCCATCAACCTTCCTACCCCTACTCAATGGAGATTTAAAAAAAAAAAGACCCACAATTAGGGCAGCAGTGAAGTCAATAATTTCAGCTGTAAAATTTCCAGAAAGCTAAAACAGAGGAGGTGAGACACTTTTTAGTTAAAAAAAAAAAAAAAAAAGATTTGCTTGCTGTACATCCTACCATGTCAAAGATCAGTGAAAAAGAGTTAAGAATTAAGAGAGTAATTGGAGAGTTCATTCACTGCCAATTCAGTGCCTTATTTTACTATCTTCTGTTGTCCAGATAGGCACCAAAGTTTAATAAGCTCATACTTTTATGGTGTGCCATCTCTCCAACAAGTTTTATGACACTTGGCTTGGTAGATTTGCAGGTGAAAAGCAAATAGCGCTGAAAACACTGCCGATAACATGGCTTCATCACAAAGCATCTATTGAACAGTGATTACGCTTGTTCTTTCTACTCTCCAACCAATTGAGTTTGAGTGTTGGGATGATGAGTGCTGGGAACACTGGCCCATCACATCTATTATTCAGAAAAGCATGTGTGAGCAGCTGTTGCCAGGCTCATTAGACAGAGATCATACTGAGACTGATAATACAATGATTGATGTGATCTCACCCTCATATGCTTTCTGTAAGGATCAAGGCATTTTGAAATATCTTTACAGGATAAAATAGACTAGAATTAATGACAAAAATTACAGAGAGGCATGTTGCCAGTAACATTTAATGCTATGTGAAAAAGTAGACAGGTGGTAGAGTTTTAAATGTACTGAAAATAGTACTAATAATGATGCTTTGGAGGCTTCATAACAAGCAAAAGTTGAGTATAAAGTATTCTAAAAAAAGTATAAAGCTGTATGATCTCCTGCAGCAGGGCTGAAGAAAAGATGGCCACCAGATATGCATCAGTGATAAGGGGGCATTTTCTGGAAGAAATCTTTGTGATTATAAGAGAGGAAGAAAGATGTGAGGTTTCCTGCTCCATTCTCCTCAGCATCTTCCCCTGATACAAGCAGGAGCAGATGATTAATAGAGGGGGGGAAGCCTCAATCCCCTGACTAGTCAATCCCATAATGCCCCACCTTGCCACTCACTCTGATCTAGTTGCTAATTAAGAGAGTGCTATGACGGGGTTACACAGTTCACACAAAGGACACATAAATCAGATTTTCTTTTCTTTTTTTTTCCATTTTTTTTTTCAGACACGGTTGCAGATTTTCATGCAGTTGCTCGTGTGTGGAAGTTAAGTCTGCATTATATTCACCTATACTTTATTATGTACGCTTCTTTTAAGTGTTTCCTCCGGGTGGACGGGACGTGCATGGGTAACACACTACAAATGTACATGAATTATGAATTCCTTCATGGCTTCACACATTAAAAGCATAAATTAATTCATTTAAAACATCATAAACTATCATGAATGTACATGCATTAATTATTCTTATTCATGCGTTAATGCAAAAACAAAGGTATTTTAATCATGTCATGAAGTAATTATACCTAGTCAGTCATGATTACAATGACTGTAATTCATCTGATTACACATTCACTGATTTTAATGCTAGTTTTTAGCTGGTCTTGTGACCTGCAGGCCAGAGAATAAAAATGTGAACATGATTAATAACTCATAAATCATAATGACTACTTGTTGCATAATTAATGAATGTACATGTACATTAAATATTGTATGAGATGATTGTTTATAAGTTTCTACATGAATTAATTCATGTATTTTCCATGCATAAAGTCATGTATGAATTTAGGATAATTCATGCAGCCTTATCGTAAAGTGATGGCTTCTGCACGGTTCTTTTTTTGTTGGTGCACATCTGAGCACTTTAGTGAACCTTGTTCTGCTCAGTTGCACAAGGGCTTGATCCATTAACCAGATTAATTTAGGAGAGTGGATGAAGAGTGGATGAAGATGGAAGAATGGACGATGTGGGAAAGGACACCACAGTGCAGAAGAGGGAAAGGATATAAGGAAAGGGGGAAGGGAGAAAAGAGTGAATGGGAAGATGGAAAAAAACGGGCGAGAGCAGACAATAGGACTATGTGGGATTGTGCTGGGAAGAGTAATAGCTCCCTTCTCATCTATTGCTCACTTAAGGCCACAAAAGTGTCTATAGACAAATGTGTATCAGAGTCTGTGCAGCTTAGGCAATTTCATGAAGCTGAAGAAGATGATGATAATCTAGTTAAACTGAAAAATGGGAATGTCTATGGATCCTTGTTCAGACTCATATTAATAATTTCTAACATTCATACAGCCAGATAGTTAATATGATTAGAACTGAATGCGGGCAATACATTCACGCTTCAACATCGGACCATCTTCTCGTGCCCTGTAAATGCTGAAATATGAAGTATATTCAAAATGTTAAGTACTGTGCAATCTTTTCAAGCACTTTAGATTCTTATCACACAGTACCACCAGTAAGCCACCTAATTGGTCCCAAATTTATACACACTGTATTTTAATATTGCAATACCACAGAGTCATAGTTCTGTATGGAGCTACATGAAGACAAAGAATAGGAACAGCAAGGTGAACTGTGCAAACTTTTTCAAGGTGCTTCGAACAACCTGCGCAATCTGTGAATAACTGCAAGTCTTCAGGTATTAAGGGTTGGTCACAATAAATATTCTTTTGATTCTGATGGTTTCTATTTACTGCATCAGATTTGATTGACAATTAAAAACTGTGTGTGTGTGTGTGCGTTTTTTTTGTTGTTTTTTTTTTAAGACTCCCTCTCTTTACACAGAGAAACCGTAGTTTTGGAAAATATGGCTCAGAGCAGGTTTCTGATTCTGCCTCAGTGATGCTCAGTTATGAATAAATCAGTGGATTTTTCTGGCCCACTTGTGTTTAATGGAACAGCTAAATTAAGTGTCATTGGAAGAGGAGAGAAGATGAACTCAGGTTATATAAGTGTTCATGTGTTTCTCTAATGTCTGCATCTGTATGCGCTTGTGTGGACTCTGCCATCCTACACAGGAAAACTAATCACTGCTGTAGCAATTATGCATTATGAATGCCACAATGTCTGAGGGAAACTTTATGCTATAAAACATCTAGAAGGCGGAACAGTAAATCTTCCCGTCCACCCAGCTGTCACATCAAAGTTCCCCCTTCCTTGTTCTCCAGGTTCAGTTCAGGGTTAATGAAAATGGAGGTATTTTATGGCCACTGAAAGCACTGAATCTGTATCCAATCGTTACATTGTAGAAGCAGCAGTGGTTGGTTTGTTTCTGTCTGAGCTTGTGGCACCCGTGTGTGTGTGTGTGTGTGTGTGTGTGTGTGTGTGTGTGTGTGTGTGTGTGTGTGTGTGTGTGTGTGTGTTTGCGAGCAAGGCTGTAATAAATCATCACTCTCGCAAATGTTTTTATACGGCTCTGCCTTAAAAAAAATCATTATGATTTAGCAGTGCCTCTGATTAATCCTGACATTTTTATATCACTCACTAGTTGAGAGCAGACAAGGACATGGTTTGCTCTCACCTCCCAAGCTGTGGGACATCACCACAATGAAATGTGTTGGATTCTGATGAATAATGAAAATGCTGAATTCTGTCTTGTTGACAGTCGTGGAAACAATTATTGACAAAGTTTAGGATTGCTCAGTAAATTATTATGCAGCAGGTGTTCAAAGAGGACAGAAAAAAAAGGAAGGAGTACACATTCTCCTTGGATTGAGAGTCTGGGTGGCTTCTCGGGTTGTGCATTATGTTTTAAAGTACACATCAGTGCATTTACTCAGTCTGCAGACCTCTAGCTATGCAATATCAATTGCCAGACTGATTGCATCCCATATTGATTATCGCCATTCTTCCTCTCAAGTGTCTTCAGAAATTTAATTTGACCCAAAATGCAGCTGCCTTCATCATTATCAGAAACCTTTCCACTGAATATATCATTCCCGTCCTTCAGTAAATGAAATGCCTTCTTGCTAAATACCATTTTGATTTTCATATTATCTTCCTCACCTTTACGGCTATTCATAACCTAAAAACTTAACCTCAAACGACTCTTTGACGTTTACTCACCTGCTTCTGCCATTCAGCTCACTAACCCAGCTGTGCACTTAATGAGTTCTAGAGCCATCAGCAGTTCTGCCTCTTGCCTCTGGAGCTCTTTCCAAAAAGACATTCATGATAGTGACCCTGCTCCACCACTCTTTAAATGCACCTTTTCAAACCAAAGAAAAACAACAGTGTGCCTTTGTTGTTAAGCTTTAAGTGAAAAAGATATAAAGGTCTGGGACATTTGAGTTACATGAAAACCTACAATTGATACAACAGGTCCTTCATGTCAAATGTCTACAACCTCAGTGATAACAATTTTGCATCCAGCTTAAATGGGCATTAGGTCTGAAAATGGGAAAACAAAAAGAAACAGTTATGACAAACAAGGTTGTGCACAAAATGTTTGGGATGTGGACAGAGCATGGATTTGGGTAAAGTGTTAGGATTTGTTGCCCTGCAGCTACACTAATGTAGAGTACAGAGGCTGCTGGCAGAATAGACATGCTTGTAATCAGGAAATAACTCTTGCAGTTTGGCTTTGAGAGTTTTTTTTTTTTAATAAATACAACTTTGTCAGCTGTGTCTTTTGATAATACTGACTAAAGAGATGTCAACAGCAGACTGAAAAATGGGGAAATTATAGAAGTTTTTTTTTTAACAAAAGAAAAGCTCAGTGATGAGATATTAAGGTTAGGTTAGCTTTGAGGAAGCAAAAAACACAAAATAGACCAGAGACAAACATCCACAGAATCTTGCTTGTCAAGTCAAGATTTTTAATCCATCTTACCTCCTTACTGTATGCGGACTTACTTCCACTTTTGCTCCTGACTGATTACTATAAGGCTGTGTTGGGGCTTTGTCAGGCTCACACAAATTAAGTTTAAGTTCACTTTGTTCTGAGGTAGTGACAGGTGCAAGCAGACTGTGTGCTGCCTGTCTCAGTTAGACTTGCATGCTCTGTTTCATGGGCACCATAATTTTTCAACAGAAATTGCGGTAAAGATTTCTACCCAAAGCAATGTGGTATATGCAAATGCAATAATAAAATAAAAGCACACCACTCAACAGATTGGTACAGCTATCTGGAATGACACACTGTGTTTCTCTAGGAAGCAAAGAGGGGTCAGTGTGGTTCTCCTAGTCACTGCTATCCTTTGCCACTCGTGTCTTACTTAGAGTAGAAATTGCATATTACCAGCTCGGCTATGTCAACCTGACATTAAATGCAGACTGCTCCTGCCAGCAGGGTCATCACGCCTGCCACTCAACATGAAGCTCAGACAGGTTGCGACCTCAGTCTTTGTTGAATGTGGCTGGTATGCATCAGAGCAATTAGGAGAACACTACAGTTACCTGGCAGGGAAAGAAAGGTAAACATGGAGAGTAGGTGAGATTCTGCTGGAAAGAGACCGATTTTAGAAACATTGTTAGTGTTGCCACAGACCTGGCAACAACCATGACTGAGGCATTATGTTTACGAATTCTTCCATCCTGTTCTCTTCTTTGCAAAGGGTCAAATAGGATGAAATGATAAAGAGACTTTATTTTATATACAAAAGGCCATTTTGACAGACATGGATGTAAATGGAGGTATGGAGGTAATTGATAACATCCTCAAAAAAAGTATGTCTTGCCAGTTGTCAGCCATGTTTCTAGCACCTCTAGGCACTTATTTAATCTGTTACTTTGCAAAATCAACTAAATTAACTTGAATTTCAGTGGTCATGGGACATAAAAACTGGACATGTACCTGTAGAATCAACAGTCAAATTCCTGCATGCACCGCAGAACATCTAATAAGATCTTAAGGTAAAATCCTCTCCTCTTCTCACTACAGCCATTCCATGCACATACAATACAAAATTATTCTGTTCTCCATCTTGGATATACTAATTTTCTATTTTCTCCAATTTGTTTCGCTACTACTCCATTTTTCTCCCAGTTTATTACAATTTCTATCATCAAAGGGACATAACTCATTTTGACTGACAAAGAGGACAAAATAATTGAGTGATGACATTTTATATCTTAAGGGTCCGTCATGGGTGTAAACTGCAACTTCACTGGTTGATAGATTTAGATTTTCTTTTATATGGAACAGCATTCTTAAGGAAGCACCTTCAGCCACTCAGCAGACATCTTGGAAGCATCTCTAGGGACATATTTGATCAGTTATTTCTGAGCCTTATCAAAATTAGCTGTAATTTCAATTATCATGGGACATAAAAGCTGCATATACTGTATAGAATTGCTAGTCAAGACTTCTGCAAGTTATACAGCTCCATCTGTTGTTGCTGAATTCTCCCGTATACAGTACTGTCAAAAGTTTGGACACACTCACCCAGTGTGTCCAAACTTGACAGGTACTTAATGTCCACTTAGGATTCTTTTAGTACCATATCTTTCTAATGTCTCCCTTTTCTGTGTTTTCTCTAATTCAGTTAGAATTAATTTGCTCAATGTGGTTTTGCTCATTTTTATTAGTTTTTATTTTTTGTCTAATGCTCAGTTATTGTTTAGTTTTCGTTTTAGTGGTCAGTTTTTTTTGGGGGGGGCTGCAAATATAATTGTCCCTATTGTTTTTTGCTATTTTTATTTTTTTCACTTTTTTCATGCCTTCACATCGTTTCTCGAGACGTGCACATTGTAGGTTACTGTACACATTCAGAGGGGTTTATGTAGCCACCTTGTGCGCACTTGTCAGGTGGACTGGAGGTTGCGGGGTTTTCCCCTTGAGAAGTGTTCCCCATATTTCACCACCATCCACAACAAGACACTTGCTTCTATCTGTCCCACTACTGTACTCAAAGAAATCCCATATGGGACTCTGCCGCTTTCTCCCAACTCTGCCATTATTTTGCGGACCAGCGCGGTGAGCACAGACACATACACACACACAGTGAAGTGCTGGATGGCGCTCCCAGCTAAAACTGCTAGAGCAGAAACAGTGATTTCATATCAGTCCACGGGGCTTTTACATAAACTGACAAACACGAAAATGAAGGCATTTTAGCTATAATTTCAGTTTGTTTTAGTTAGTTTTGCAAACCCACAACAAAGTTTCAGTTAGTTATCTTTTTTTTCCTTTTAATTACTGTTTTTCAGTCTAAGCTGAGAAGCCCAGATCCCCCCTCAATCCAGCTGAGATATAATCTCTTTTCTTATATGAAACCTTACCGTGGTGGAGAGGTTTGTGTGTTCCAGGGATCCCAGGGACTATGTTGTTGGGGTGGCTTTTACTCCCTGGTAGGGTCTCCCAAGGCAAATTAATCCTTGGAGAGGGGCCAGATGAAGAGCAATTCAGACAATGCATTTGAAAGGAAACAAATCAAGTTACCAGTTCACCCTACCTAGGATAGGGTGACTGGGGCCCCATCCTGGAGGGGTGGTTTGGGGCTTGGTCCCCATAGTCAAGCATTCAGCCTCAGTCATATATTTCCAACTACAATAAGACTATTTACATTTTTAATGAAGCTCTCATTCAGAGGGCATTGTTAACTGAGCTCTGTATGTGTTTCAAAGTTTTGAAGGCTGACAGAATAAATGTGAGGAAGTTATGATCTAAAGGGGCAATACTGCCTATACTCTTCATGGGGTCCAAAGAAAGACTGTTTGTCTGTGAGAGCAGGGCGATAAAGGCCAACACTCTCCAGGAGAGAAGACAGAATAGATAGGGGGTAAAAAGAGAAACCACTACCACTTCTGATGCTGTCCACTGACTCAGGCAGAAACTCCAGCATACCCCTCTGTGTGCTGTTACAGTCCAATTGACCAATTGGCATTTCTGCATTCACCATAGAACATCCAGCTGAGACCTTGGGGGAAATTCTTCTCATATTTCATATACATACAATCCAGGAGCCAATTCAACTAAAATGATTATTGTACTCTCTAATTTTCTTTTTCCACCTATTTGTTTCTCTACTTTCAGTAGTGTCCCATTCCCTGTCTGTTATATTTTCTGTTTCCAAAGGGAAATACAAATTTTTACAATCAAAAATGAAATAAATAAAAAATAATAAAAATAATCAGCAGGACCAATTCAACAGAGATTCAATACAGAAATAGAGAAATTAGAAGACAAAGAAAGAAAAACATGGGAGGCAACGACAAGATATGATGATGGCTGTGATCAAGACAAATACTTAATCTGAGAGCTGTGGAAACATCACATGAATGTGAATGGTGAAATTAATGGCTAAGCAATACACATTGTGCCTGCAGAGTGCACACATTGGTAAGTGGTTTTAAAAGCACCACAGATGCCATGCACCCACTGTGTAGCTTTGCTAAGAGTAGTGAGACAATTGAAGCATGCACTCGAAGGCACTTAGATATATTTTTTTAACTGCAGAACACTTAAAAGGATGGCCACACAGATACACGGG
>JASGAU010395703.1:16454-40298 GCA_030220045.1 Australoheros facetus
GGTGTGAAGGTAATTAGTGAAAATAATTTGTGATTCTGGCCATGTCATTCTGCCTACTGTACTTTTAGGATTTTGGGTTTAGTCTTTTAGTAAAAAGCCTCGTCCAGAATGACAAAAAAAGACAAACAAGAACACCGCTGAGTGCATGCCAACGCTCGGCTGTTTTGGATTCGTAATGGGGGGTGAGGGAGGCGTGGGTTAAAGTGCTGTTATACACAGCTGTTTACACGACAATGTTTCAAAATTAAAATGGCTAAGTTTTGATGCTAACATTGTCACCATCATTGTCACATGTCCAAAATGGCCAACAAGTTCACATCTCCTGGTCAGTGATAACGTGTCTTCGTAACCTTAATAAAATCTATAGCAACATTTCTGCACTGCTGCACTGGTAGTGATGCAACTGACACAGAAGAGGCAAGAGCATGCAGGATTTTGGTGCAAACTATGGCGAAAGACAAAAAGAAAAACACTCTAGGGAAAGAAACTTCATAGAGAGAATGATTAGAGTCTAAAAATTAAAGGGAATGATGATCATTGGTGTGTCTTTTCCTTGTTGGAGGCACAGCATCAACAATAAGCATCTGTCACTGCTAAAAATGGCTTTTACAGAGTCTTAAAATTGGTTAAAAAGTGATCAACTGTGGTTGGACATTCTGAGACTATATAAAGAAAAATACTGAGATTGTATCATTCAAATGAGGTCAATTTCATAAAAGAGCTGTATTAAACTTTCCAGACTTTCTCTTTAATGGGGTCTGTGTGTGTCAGTGTAAGTATGATCATAACTTATTTTAATTAGCATCATATTTCAGTCATCAGGTAAATCACTCTGTATCCAGATAGCTAGAAAAACCACACACTGAGTTTCCCACATGCTGTCTCCCCATGTCAGTTGGGCTGCATGGTTCTGCAAGGTAACTACAGCATGTCATCAAATTTTATTAAAACCAGATGAAAGACTGGTGAGGAAGCTGGTGTGGAAGGAAATTTGATGCAGTGCTTCATTAAAAAAAATCTGACTTTACAGCTTATTCTGGGATTTAACTTATGTCAAATTCCCTGTGGCATTTAAAAATTTGCCTCCTGGTTCACATTGGAAAGTGAACGCTGACTCCACCCCCACCCACCCCCTTCTCTTTTTGACATCTGGAATATTGCAAAGCTGAATGTAGCAAAGTCTTCACACTTCCTTCGGAGCAAAATAAAACTATCTGCATCAGTGATAAAGGGTATGGGCTCATTGTGAGAAAGCTTCTTCACTTGAGTCCATTTGATTCAAAGTTATCTATTCCTCTGTGACAGTGGACAATTACACACTGAAAATCCTGACTTTTTTGCTCCATCAAAGCCAGCACAGCTGTAGAGGCAGATAAAAAGCAACAATAATCTAGTAAAACTCCTTTCTAACACATGCGTACACACACACACACACACACACACACACACACACACACACACACACACACACACACACAGATGCTGTCCAGGAAAACAGCAGATTTTTTTTTTGATCCATGTGTCATTCTGTACCATGGTGAGATACTCGCAGATGGAAGTACGGACTGCCAAAAAATTAGGCCTTTTGTGATCTCATACACTTGGGATTATTGGACGAATTCAGTCCAAAAACATTCAGATAGACATCCTTTATCAGGGAAGCTTTGATGTTTTTACTGGCCGGTGGTGAACACTGTGGAAAAATCTCCCTTTATCGCTGTGCTATTGTAAATTACTTGTAAATTTAACAGTGATCATTAATGGACGTAGAAGTCCAACTGGTATGTAACGTGGGAGATGGTGGAAAGCAGACAGTTTGGACAATAATAACAATCACTCAATCAAAAATACATATGATACTTTTGAAAAAAATTTAACCAAGCTGCTTATGCTAAAGAAAGCTTTAAAAGGTCTGATGCTGCAAGCTCAGGAAATTATGTTTGAAAGTGTACCTCAAAACAGCAGAAGATAATGTACTCATGAGTCATTACTTGCCTAAAATAGCATTAGTACATAGATTAATAATGATCCAGCCAGTGTGCCATAATAGCTGCATACACGAACATCTGTTTCTCCTTCCCTGTATTTTTAATTATATATCACAGACATATACATTAGCTATAGTACATATTGGTCAGAGGCTTTGCAGCTTCTGTGTTTCTGAAGCAAAGGTTTTAGTCAAACTACAGGAAAAAAAAACTAAAAACAAAACTAATATTTGCATGGAAAGATGTCGCTATAAATGAGTAGGAACATTTGTTATTTTAACCTACTAGGAATGGCCCAATCCAGCTTTTTCCAGCTGCAATCTGATACAGATACCTTGGCTGTGGGTATCTGCTGATATAGTTATAATCAGCTACCAGTGTTAAATTAAGATAAATAAATTAAAACAGGCAAATGTTAAATTCATTAAAAAAAGTACTGGTGTAATTCATCGAATTTATTTGCACTGGTCTTATTTTGGATCAAAGTGAGAGTTATTAGGCTGCAAACTCTCATTTACAGTCACAGTGGGTTCTCCTTTTCCCTCCCCACACAGAGGTGTGGAGCTGACAAGCGACAGCTGAAGTGAAATATTTAACAGCATTGACAGCACATTATGTTACTATAACAAATATGTCAGCTTATCAAAGACTAATAGCTGAAACAACATCTGTAACAGCAGAGGACAATTTATTCAGGGCCTGATAGCAGTTTGCCACCCGTGTCCAACATCTCATACATTTTCTGGACTGGAGCAATAATTATTTAAATGAACAGTCTCTAATTTTTATGGGAGTTTCAGAGAGAGACAGAATATCAACCCCAAAAATCCAGAAAAACACATTACTTAAAAGTTATAAATTGATTATTAAAAAAAAGTAACAGCTGGCCAGGAACATGAACAAGGGGAAAATGTGTGTATAGAGCTCTGTATGAAATCTGTCTCTGAGTACTTTTGTCCAAATATTCAAATGATCCAGAATAATACAAAACAGCTGCTGTCTGCCCTTCTCAGTGGTGCCACCAGGATGGTAGGACAGGAGTCCCGCTTCAAAAAAAAAAAAAAAAACCTCCACGGTTAACAGGACAAATAGCAAATAATTTAAGGCGACCATGTGCAGAGATGAGGTTGCTGGCTCACAAAGCTATGGCCCATGTGAGCTCATAGTCTCTCCCATCAAAATTTACTCCCAAGGTGATGGTCTTAAAGCAGTTGTAAATCAGTGATGACTGCCGTGCATATTATGCAAAACTAGATATAACTGGATATTATCCAATATCAGATAAATAAACTAACACTATGCTACCCTCCATGAGTATAATTAAATTAATTAAAGCTTGCCCACAAGCGTACCATATATATATATATATATATATATATATATATATAAATAAGTGATGTGTGTGTGTGTGTGTTTAAGGAAATCATTTGAGACAAGTTAACTTTAAGAGTCCTGGTCTTGAACGACTTAATAATTAGTGGCTGTAGGGTTCAACTGAAGTGCACTGAGAGTAAGATCTGAGAAATCCATTTATGTAAATTATAAAGTGTGAATGCTGTTAATTTTTTTCTGTACCAGTTATTACCTATGCTACTGGGTAATAAACAGTATGGGGTCTTGGTTATCTTAAATCCTAAACACACTTGACAATATGAAGGCTCACAGTCAAAATCAGCAGCAAATGACAATTTCCTTTCTATCCATATCACCACATCACAACATCTATAAGAGCCTGTGAACAATAAATCATTCATACGTTTAATTAGATTAAATTTATTAAAATTTCCCCTTCTTAAATGCCCCCGGCAAGAAAAAAAGTTATGACTGTCATTTAATTTTATGGGCAGCTTGCAAAAAACATGACTGCACAATAAGTCAGAAAGAAGAAACACAAAGAGAAGGCTGCAGAATAGCAGCTTAGGCACAGAGAATGAGATATAAAAGCAGCTTCTCTTGTGAAGCTGATGAGGTGTTAAAAGAAAGACTGCCAGGCAGAGGGAATCAGAGAGGAAAAAGCAGAGCGATATGAAAGTAACAAAAACAGCCATTAATAGAAAGGTAAAAGGAAAGAAAGGTGATTCACAATTAAGCAATAGTGCAGTGAATGTCAATACTTAGCAAAAAGTAAGGATCTGTCTTTTTGAACAGGATACAGGACTCTGTGGTGTATGAATTATTTACCTTACTTAAAATTCTCTGCACCAAAAACACGTCAGCCCCACAGCTGATGAGCTGTTTTATCAGTCAGGTGTGAAACTCGATTTTTCCTTTTAAAGGTGAGCTTCTTTAGTACTCCCCAAGACATAAGATACCCATAATGAAGCTGCTGAGGCTCCAGATGAAATAGATCTACAATAGCGGGGAAAGGAAGCATCCTAGTGAAATGGGTTAGAAGAGAAGCAGGAAAATGCTGCACAGGCTTAAGTCAGTCTTTTAAACCATTCATTCAATTTCCCCATTTTTTGGGACAGCTATATTTGTGATAGTTGCAGAGTAATGCTCCGTTGTATTCATATTTAAACATTAAACACATTCGGAATATGGAAAAATTAATATTACATTAAAAATGTAAACTTACTTCACTATGGACAGTGACGCTGGTGTTCCAGCAGTCTTCAGTTCAGGCAGGCTTGAGCTTTCACAGTACATAGGTTGTTCCTGAACATCTTAACTTACCTCCTCTCATCTGAGGGTGACAGTTTGGGTCTTCTTCCTTGCCAAATAACTTGTACTTATGAATAATCGTTTGAACCGATGATCTTGAAATCTACACCATTATGACCACTGACTAGTGAAGTGAATAACACTGATTATCTCTTCATCATGGCACCTGTTAGGATATATTAAAGAGCAAGTGAACATTTTGTTCTCAAAGGTGATGTGTTAGAAGCAGAAAAAAAAATGTGCACGCCTAAGGATTTCTGTGAGTTTGACAAGGGCCAAATTGAGATGGCTAGATGACTGGGTCAGAGCGTCTCCCAAACTGCAGCTAGTGTGGGGTGTTCATGGTCTGTAGTGGTCAGTGTCCATCAGAAGTGGTCCAAGGAAGGAACAGTGGTGAACCGGTGACAAGATCCAGGGTAGCCAAGGCTCACTGATGCAAATAAGGTCCAATCCAGCAGACAAGATACTGTAGCTTTAATTACCGAAAATGTTAATGCTGGTTCTGATAAAACAGTGTCAGAATAGTGCATTGCAGTTTTTTGTGTATGGGGCTGTAGAGCTGCAGACCAGTCAGTGCGCCCATGCTGACCCCTTTCAAAAACACCAACAATGTGCATGTGTGCATCAGAACTGGACCACTGACCAAATGGAAGAAGGTGGCCTGGTCTGACAAATCATCACGTGGATGGCCGGGTGCATGCACGTCACTTACCTGGGAAACACCTGGCTTCAGGAAGCACTATGGGAAGAATGCAAGCCAGCAGAGGCAGTGTGATGCTTTTGGCGATGTCCTGCTGGGAAATCGTGGGTCCTGCCATCCATGTTACTGTCACACATACTAAAGTACCTAAGCACTGTTGCAGAACATGTACACCCTTTTATGGCTGTGGTATCATTCAGCACAATAATGTGCCCTCCCCCAAAGCAAAAATGGTTCAGGAATGGTTTGAGGAGCACAACAACAAGTTTTAGGCGTTGACTTGGTCCCCAAACTTCCCAAATCTTAATCCAATCGAACATCTGTGGGATATGCTGGAAAAACAAGTCCGATTCATGGGAGCCCCACCTCACAACTGTTGCTAACATCTGGGTGCCAGATACCAAAGCACACCTACAGGGATCTACTGGACTTAATGCCCCTATGGGTTAGAGCTGTTTTGGCACCAAAAGGGGGACCAAAACAACATTAAGGAGGGAATCCTAATGGTATGCTTGATCAGTGTATAGTTGTTCAGAAATGGCTTCAAGAGACCTTCCCAACAATTCTTTTTCTTAGATCTTCACTAAGTTCCTTCGATTTTCCCATTGTTCTGAGTATTGATCAATCCAATGAATGCTGTCAAACAAATCTGTTTTATGTAAAGAGAAACTACCAGTTGTAGTCAATCATGATCACTTATGAAAAGTTACTGGGCCTTGGCTTTGTCAAGTTAAAAGATACAGTAGAACCGTCAGTATGACTTTCTAAAACATATAGGTGAGTGTATGTACATATTTGAGCCTGTCTGTATACTGACCCTGTCAGAGAAAACCCAAAATAAATTCAAACTTGTGCACCCAATTCTTGTTTTTTGATGAGTGTATATAAACTTCTGACTACAACTGTATTGTTGATATGCTAATTCTGTTCCTTAAAAAAGTAAAACAGTATGTTTTGGGCATTCTCCAAATTGTCAGTCTCACATTATGGAAAGCTCAGATTTAGACTACTTAATGGGGGAGGTTGACACTCTTCTGTAGGCAGTAATCAGATTTTGGTCATGTAGCTCAGGGGAATGAAGAACAAATCTATCCTATAAAATTGCTTTTCAGCTGTAAGAGCAATTTTTATTGTGGTTTCTGGTTTTTATAGTATTACATTAGAAGGGGTGTTATTTTTTTTTTATTAAAAACCACATTTATCTGTGTGCATCAGAGGCAAAAACATATATCAAATCTGTGATAATGCATTGCTCATAATTTTAATGACCATATTAATAGTGGTATTCAGTGACAGAAAATATATTTATCAGATTTTGCAAATAGCGTTATATGAGCAGTTATTGTGTACAAAGGAATGGTTAAATTTTCTGTATATCAGAAATTAATTCATGGAAAAGAGAATGATAAAAAATTGCCCCAACACTTCCTGTTAAACTTTGCTGGATAACCATCTTGTCTGGATAATATATTGCTTTGAATGTGACATAAGCTGGTTCAGGGAGAGATAGGTTCCTCTGTGTGTTTTAACTGGGATTCTCTCACCCTCCTCTTGTCAATTCCAACAGTTTTTCCTGTCCTCATTATTTTTTTTTTTTAAATGAGATCTGACAAGCGTGCAAGGTGCTTGTAAAGTTTTGCAGCAGCACCCATAAAAATATACAATAAACATGCAATGTAGTTTTTATACAAACACTGCTCAAATAAAAATAATAAAAGGAACACTTTGAAAACACATCAGATCTCAATGGAAAAAAAAAAGATCATGCTGGATACTCATACTGATATGGACTGGGTAATGTGTTAGCAATGAAAGAATGGCACATCGTTTGCTGGAAGTGAAAAATTATCAACCTACAGAGAGAGCTGAATTCAAAGATACCTTGAAAATCAAAGTGAAAAAAAATGATATGGCAGACTAGTCCATTTTGCTGAAATTTCATTGTAGTAACTCAAAATGGTACTCAATAGTTTGTATGGCCCTCACCTGCTTCTATGCATGAGATGAGATGAGATCACCTAACTAGACACATGATTGTCAGAGACGTGGACAGAGCCTGCTGGAGGTCATTTTGTAGGGCTCTGGCATTGCTCATCTTGTTCCTCCTTGCACAAAGGAGCAGATACCAGTCCTGCTGATGAGTTAAGGACCTTCTACAGCCCTGTCCAGCTCTCCTTGAGTAACTACCTGTCTCTAGAATCTCCTCCATGCTCCATGAAATGGCACGTATTGACGTGTCATCCTAGAGGAGTTGGACTACCTGTGCAACCTCTGTAGGGTCCAGGTATCGCCATGTGCTGCCAGTAGTGACACTGACCCTAGCCAAATGCAAAACTAGTAAAAAAAAAAAAACAATCAGAAATGATGAGGAGAGAAAAATGTCAGCAACCTGCACCTGCAAAACCCTTCCTGTTTGGAGGTTGTCTCATTGCTGCCCCTCTAGTGTGCCTGCTGTTGATTGCATTAACACCAAAGCAGCTGAAAGTGACTAGCAACCCCCTCTGCTACTTAACTGATCAGATCAATATCCCATAAGTTTAATTTGCATGATGCTATACTCTGATTAAAAAGTGTTCCTTTATTTTTTGGAGCAGTAAAATCTGGCCCTTCAGTGTTGTCTCCTTGTGCAATACTTATCCCCATTGTTTTTTTTTTGTTTTTTTATCAACTCCTGCTTTGAAGATTCTCAGTGGTGAGGACTGCCTCTCAAACTGCAACCGAGACCCCAAACAGTAGCTGTCAGTGGCAGAGTCCTAAAGTGGTGCATGAGGTGAGGAGCATAACCAGGAACATAACATTTTTTGTTTATAGATTTTTGTTACCCTCACATGGTTATGGACTGTGTATCCTGCAAAAATGTATTCCTCTTCATCCTCTGTCTCTCTACTCTAACTGTAAAATTTATGTGTTTGTTGGGGCAGAGGTTGAAGGCCTCGGAAAACTAGCCTTCATTCAACACATGTGCCTTCGTCAAAAGTGTATTTGCAGCATTGTAACACAAAGACATTTAATATGTGATGTTCTACATGAAGAACTTCATGAAAAGGCCAACCCTTTCTCATCCTCCCTGATATAAACTACCATGGTTCTCTGTCACGCCAACCCTCAGCATGTCCTCCTTCACTACATTCATGAAATTTCTCTGTGGTTTTCCTTCTGCCTGGCAGCTCCATATTTAGCATCTTTTGTCCAGTCTCTTTTTTTCTCAGGGTGTATTAGCATGACAGAGTCCACCAAATACTTTTTGATAAGCTCCCCATCAGAGAACGGCTTGTGTTTTTTGAAATTTTGTGAAAAATCACAAAGCTGGTCTTGACTGCTCCATGTCTGGATCCTTTATACATCCAGCTTTGCAGCTTTGCTAGCAAAGGTTCGCGTGTCCCCTCCCACTCTGCATCAGTCAAGTTCTTGCATTTCTCTGCATGTTTAGTGATGGTGATTCAAATTGTATTCCTTAAACACATCAATCTGCTCTCCACAGACTAAACATACAACTTTACCTGTGACTTCAGTAAATAAATACTTAGAAGTCCATGTCTTGCTAAAAACATTCATGTTTTTGGGATCGCAAACTCGCATCTCTCATAAATGTCTGTTCTAGAGCATTTACAGTGAAGCTGTACAAAAAATGTTCCCTTCAAAATAAAACCAACAAAGTTATATTGTGATTTCCCACAAAAATCATAAAACAAACAAACAAACAAACAAACAAACAAACAAACAAACAAACAAACAAACAAACAGTAAGCCATTCTCTGATGGGGCCTTTATAAGAATGTTTGGTGGCTATAATGTAACTGCATGATGTATACTTATTTATGTTGAATCGTAATTTGCTATTGACCTCATGTGGGCCAGTCAGGGATAACCAATGAGCTGGCCCCCAGGCCAGTTATAAACCTTCCTTTTCACTCTTGCTGCCATCCTTTTGTCACAAATCACCCCTGACACTCATTTCCACCAACTTCACCCTCCCCGCACTCTCTTCTTCACCTCTCTTGTGTACTGTGTTTTGCTTTGGATGGTTGATCCCCAAACATTTAAAGAAGTCAAGGTCTTGAGACTATCATGACCTGGATGACTGAGAAGCTACACAGCTGTTGGTCCCAGGTATTTGAACTTATCTACCTTCACTATCTCTACTTCTACCAGAGTACACTGTCCAGATAAATAAACTACTTAAATGCTGAGAAAGGTATAGCACAGTGAAAAGCCTGGGCATGTGATCATGACTGGACAAACACATTTTCTTAAAGCACAAATTTAAATTTCATTCTAAAGACTGAAATGCACTGTAGAACAAAGAGGTCAGTCAGATTCAAAATACATTTGGATTGTTGGTCTTTCTCTCTGTGCATCAATTATCTCATACGGAGACACACATACCATTCTTCCACCTACTCTTCTTCTCTCCAAACTTTACAAAAAAACACCTACTCCAAGTTGATTTTACTTGAATAGTTTATAATTGTTTGTTGTGCTTTATTTTTTTTCTAACTGAATTTTGTAGTGTACAAGCAATGTGAAAACCATTATTATCTTGATGCTTGTTAAAGACAAACTTACAGTATGTGTGGTGTCACAATCCTCCTGATGGTATCATGAGTTCATATCTGTAAAAAAAGTGTTTAAACCACAGTTCAATTTCTTCCAGTTAAATTAAAAGTTGAATTATTAAAAGCTGCATTCTGGTGAAAAGCCTCTGACCTCTTTACGGGTGGATATGTCTAAAGAAGACAGTCGACACTGAATGCATCAGTGACCAGTGACAGTAATTTTCCCCTAAAGCATCCTGTATAGAAAACACCATCTTTCTACGAACAACTTTAAGATCCTTTTTTTAACCACATGTAGAGGGTTTCCAGTGCTTTCCTCCTGCACAGCAACCTCCAGCGAAATGCTGACAGAGTTGCTTAGACACAAGCAAAGATGTAACCAACCGTTGTTTCCTTAAATTACCTTTGCTGCTTAAATTTACTTCCAAATGTATTGCTGTTTATCCACTGCATTTAAGGTGATGGTTACCGCTTATTTAAGTTTATTCATAGATTCCATATTTTGTCTAATTTTTCATTTATCCTACTTTTGTTATAATGTTGTAATTAGGCCCTTATGTTTTAATGTGTCATTGGCTTTTTGAATATTAGGAAGAAATGTTTTGTATATTTAAAGAGATTGCCTTTGTTTTTTTTCCCCCTCTCATTTACAGTTCAGTCCTTAACCCCTGTCAGATGTCTTGCTATATAATTTAAAGGTAAATTTGCTCAAAGTTACTTGTTGATTCTTTAAGTTACTTACTAATCAAAACTATTGCATTTATCACGCTGAGTCTCACTCCTAGATTGTGTTGCTGGACAGTGCTTTAACATCTGAGGATTAATAATTCTAATTAATGCCATAGTTCCCCCATAATCAATTTCCTCATCCAAGTTTGTATTCAATACACTTTGAAAAGCAACACTTCTCGTAGCAGTATTGAAGGCATACTTGACCTGCTGAATATAAGAAAATACTATGGCTATACCAATATGTTCCGTCATTTGTTGTTCAGCTGCAGGGAGAAGACTCAGCTGAGAAAGGAAGGAAGATGAGAAGAGAAAAATCAGAGTAGCAGGAAAGGGATGTAACCTGGTAAGTGAGGCAGGAAAAAAACAGGGGAAAAAAGTAATTTGTCTTTACAGATAAGCAGAAGGAAACCTTCAAAGAATCCTTAATAAAGTTATAAAGGGAGTACTACTATAGGAGGAAAGATGAGACAGGTACAAAACAGGCTTCCATGGATGAAGAGATGATTGGTGTAATTACGAGGCGCTGAAAATGAAAAGCTGCCTTCATGCAAACGCTGGTAATTTAATCTGAACTGAGGGAAAGGCCAGAGAGCAGCGGCAAGTTAAATAAGTGGAAAGGTGTAGATACAGACGTGCACACATGCACATATGGCCCACACAGACTCACACAACACTCATGCTGTGGCTCATAGCCAAAGGAGAATATTCTCTGAATTCCATCTGGTACAGTGAAAGCTAATCCTCTGCTCACTGAACGCCTGTGCTAAAAAACCTGCTGAGGCCAAGTGCAGAGTCTCCATTCACACTCTGTTGACCTCCATCAGCTGGTGCACTAACGCTTTTTGGACTCTTACCTACACTGCAGGGTTTCTGCATTCAGAGCTGTGGTACCATTTTCGTCCAGGTGCACTTCAAAGTGTTATACATAAGAATATCACTCACCACCACACCATCTTTCCAAGCACCAGGAAGGTCTGCTTTATTGTCACACACTGCATGATTTTATTTATTTTTTTTAGTAATGAAGTGTAGATCTAATTAGTTCAGACATTTAGAAATTTTAGATGTATTACTTGGAATACATTGGGACATAGGGACAAAAAAGACACATCTTTGGACAGTTCAGTTTCTTATTAAGAACAAGAGGGTGAGACATTCTTGCTTAGGCTGCTGCCATTGCCTCTTGTACTAGAATGAATCATAGGAAATGGATGAATAGATGGATGAAATAATTGAGCATCTATAAATACTGTCATTTGTGACTTTTGTCGGTTCCCGAGACAAAAATGAAAGCGCACAAAAATACTGTGAGTACCTTCTGTGTAATTATGACAGGGCTGATGTATAAGACAGTTTTATATTCCATTTTTATGTGCTGAATCCCATTTCTATTTCCTGCTGCAATTATTCTTCCAAAACCCATTAGTACTAAGCTAAAGTACAGTGTAACACGGAAATGGCTAATTTCCAAAAATTCACCAGCAGATGCTTTGGGGGTTGAGCTCTCCTAGCCCATATTTCACAAACAAACATAATTTTTTAGGTCAGAAGTTCATTGTAACCTACCTTGCTGTTGCTCTGGTCAGTAGGAAAATGCTCCTGGCTGTCAAAGGAAGCGCACAATGCAGTAAGGGGGATTCAAGTAGACACAGCTCTTTATATCCAACACTATCTCACGCAACAACAGAAGAGCCACTGGCTAAAACATCCTCATTAGTGACACAGAATACACTCAGAACTGTGAATATACTCAGAATTGTGAATGCCTCTCTCCGATTGCAAGATTACTGGGCTTTCCAAGTGGAAAGTGAAGGGGTACAATGAGTCCAATCATAACTGTCAAAATTGATTTCACAGACACTATCATCTGCTACTTAAAAGACACACGAGGAACGCACTAGCATCAGGCAGAGCTGTTTTAAAGCTAAACCATGACATCAGGGCAGCTAATATATATTAGTTGTTTTTTTTCCCCCATCATGATTCTGACATACTTTGGTATGACTATGAAACCATTCATTACCAGATAAAATTGATTCATGCAAAAAATAGGCCATCCTCGAAGGAGAAAGCTTCACCAATTTGAGGCCTCTAAAAATAAAATTTTCAATGTGACATGGAGAACATGCAAGAATGTAAGATTAAGCTGATCAGCAATGCCAAAGCAAGATTCAGTTAAATTCAATCCCAGATTCAATCTGTTGGTGCAGATGAATTTTTACAATTTATTCCAGACACAATGCCACAGTTCAGCCCGGGGGCCACTGGTGAGCGTGAGTGGAAGTACAAATATGACTGAACATGCAATCTGTGATGAAAATCAACAAACCATCCAAATCATCTCACCTGACATCCGCTACAACTAACAATGAAATGCCACTGAGTTCACCTTTTTTCACCCTTATATTAATTTAACTAGTATCGGTGCAATATCCTTATGTGCCCCCCCCCCTTTGTTTAGGAAAAAAAGAGGCATTAATTCAATGCCCTTCTCCCACTGCACATTGACAAGCACTGTCAATGCTGCTGTCAGGTCAAGAAAGCTAACAAAAGGAGGGTCTCCCAGCTGTCACTGAGTGAAAAGCTCACTCTGGACAGGTTCCACAGTGATGTTAACCTTTCACTAGATTATATTTGTCTACATATATAATCTAGTGAAAGCCCACTGACGACCTATTCATGGTGCACGCTGCCACCCAGTTGCTCCCATGATAAATGAATAGATACATTTGCTGAAAAAAACCCCAAAGCAATTCTTTTGTCCTTGTGGTCATAGGTTAAAATAAAAATAACCATAATAAAAATCCATAAGGAAAAGAAAGGTTACTGTCAGTAGTTTGATGGAGTCCAGGAGAGAGGAGCCAGATGCAGAAGGCAGACTTAAATAACAGAAAGCATGCTGAAAAACAAAGTCCACAATAAACAAAGTCCAAACTGTGTAACTAATTAAAATGCCCAAAACACAAGCAGTTACAGAGAGCCACAAACATAAACAACAACAGCAAAGAGGGCTGTTCAGGTAACATGATGGAGGCAGAGAGCGAGGCGCAGCTGATCACAACGCAGGTGTGTTCCACTGATTCCCTCATTGACAACAATCAGGGTATCAGGAGAACACATACACAAGAAGTAATACTAACACATAACATGAAGGGAACCTACAAAGGGAAACAGGAAGTGACCAGAGGTAAATGTAT
Organism: Australoheros facetus; assembly: GCA_030220045.1. Taxonomy (NCBI): domain Eukaryota; kingdom Metazoa; phylum Chordata; class Actinopteri; order Cichliformes; family Cichlidae; genus Australoheros; species Australoheros facetus. The sequence continues at coordinate 30,292 of JASGAU010395703.1, forward strand.
TTGTCACTTAGGTAGTGACAAAGGTCCAAGTACAAATACTTGTGTTAAAAAATACACTGGTGAAAGTGGGTTTGCTTATATTTATGGAGCTGTTTGAAAAGTTGGATTTGAAATTTCCTGTCACTTCAAAAAATGGTACGGTGGCACCAGCTCAGTGCTGAAGTACTATAACCACAATTTGACGTCTGCACCTTGGATGCTGTTGTGGATCATTCTGTCCCATTTTAACCACTGATTAAAGTGCAACAAATTCTATTCTACTTAGGCTAGGTCCACACATATATATTTTTAAACCGCTTTCATCTTGTATCTCCTGTCAAGAGCATCAAGTTGCACTACAAGCTTAACTGTAATTTTAGACAATCAGAAGCCTACAGACATTAAACACCTTTGACATTGTAAAACAAAATGTTAATTTTTTCTGTCTACATGCAAAAGCAGAAATGGAGTTTTTTTTTAAAAAGCCTTCAGTGATCTAGAACGCTTCACTGTATGTGTGGTCGGAATCCAAAATGTACAGAAAAGGCTAATAAATAGTCATGTACATGTGGACAGGCACTCAGTAAATGTTGGCCCCTATCAGAGCAGCAAAAAGCTGCTGCTGGTTTTTTGACTTTGACAACACAAATAAATGGTACACAGTAGCTCAACGGTGCCTTTACTCCTCCTTTAATTCAGTTAGTTTTGCTGTTTTCAATTTGGTGATTTGACATTGTTACCAAAATATGACACAGATACAAAAGTATAACAATATAACAGCATAACAATAAGATTTGACCAAAAAAAGACATTTGGCAGTGGGAAAATGTGGATCCTAGTATTGTGTGTGCCTGCTCACTGTCACAATGCCATGGATTGAGTGGAACTCTGTCATTAATGTTTTCTTAACAGCTCTATTTTTTTTTCTGCCATGACAAGAGTAAAAGGCCAAGTGCTTAAACAATGGGAAATACCTCATTTGACCTATTGGAAACACATCATTGCTTTTAATGTCATTTATTTAACTGCAGCAGCAGCAGCAGTTCATCTGGTGTAAAAGCTGGATATTGAGCCATTGAGAGTCTGGATCTTTCCCTTCCAGTGTTACCACAGTCCTAATACAAGATAAATGAAGACAGTGAATGTGCTGTACAAGGAAAAAAATATTTTCTTTGCCTCTCCATCTCTGTCCCTTTCAGTGAAAGCACTGAGTACAATGCCTACCCAGATGGAAATTTTGCTGCTCACAGTTTTTCATTTGTCTCATCACATCTAAATTGTTTTCTTATTTGGAGATTACTGAATTCTGTTTCCCCTGAAACCCCCTTAGGGGGGAAAAAAGGAGCAAAAGAATGAATCAATGTAAGACAAATTATTATTATTATTTTGCGCTCCTCTTGCTGTTTGAGAACAGCAAGAAAAACAGGTGTTAGACTAGAGATTTAATCAGTGAAACAAACGTCAGCCTCATTGGTAAGCCAATTGAGTTTTCTTTCAGATTTTGCTGTTATTTAAAGAGATGGTTATTGATACTGTATAAGTAAAGATCAATACATCTATGAGTCTAGATGCTAACTTGGATGAAGATGGACATGGGGTGAAGGTGGGTTGCATGAATGAGAGCCTGAAAGGCAGAATGACAGAACAGCAGTGAGATTTTAAACACAGTCTGCAGGTGAGAAAATAATTGGGATGAAGTGATAATAATAGAATTAAGTTTGGGAGTGTGAGAAAGTGATATATAGAATAGACTAACATCCCAAACATCCAGGAATGCATGCCGATAAGTGAATACAGATATTCTTTATTGAACTCACTCATAAGCTTCATTAGCTTGGAACCATTAGCTTTTATCCTTGGAAGTTTTTTTTTAGCAGTAATCCTAAGAACAATTCAGTTACAGCAAATGTAGAGGCAGCATCTATTGAGGTGTTTAAACAATGATTTCCCAGCCAGGAAAATCTGACCATGTGAGGAGAAAATGAATATAGGCTGACAAGATTGTCAAAAGCTAAGAAATTGAGGGTCACAGATCAATAGGCCGGGCGAAAAAAAGGCCTCCAGGTAGTGAAATGTTTGAATGCTGTGATGAAATATTACATTTGCAACCAGAAAAATGCAAAGTTAGTCAGACACTGAGCATCTTAAGAATCCACAAAGGGACCTATAGGAGCTAATAACTAATTAGTCACAGATGCTAAAGTGAGTAGGAAGACAGTGGCATGTGGGGAGACATCTGGTAGGCAGGCAAAAAAAAATAAAATAAAATAAATAAATAAATAAAGGTGTTGGAAATTTAAGAAAGGAGAAAAGTTTTAACAGAAGAAATACAAGCATTTAAAACTCCCCTCAGTCCTCAACTGAAATATTAGTTTTAGACAGTAAAGAAAATGGAAGGTTAAAACAAGCAGCACTCATTGTAAGAATGCAACAGAGTATCAGAAAAAAAAGAAGTAGCCAAGCCAAGTTTATTTATAAAGCACTTTAAAAACCACTGACCAAAGTGCTGTACATAAAACACATCAGAACAAGAGAAAATATAATTTACAAAGGTAAAAATTTAAAAATTACACACAAATAAAATGATAAAATGCACAGTTTATGCTAAAATAAATAAATAAATAAAAAATTCTACAAAAAGAAGCTCATACTAGTCAAAGGCCAAACAAAAGAAATGGGTCTTAAGAGCAGACTTAAAATTGAGCCAATGAAGAGGCCAGCTTAATGTCTAATGGCACTGAATTCCAGAGTTTAGGAGCTGCCACGGCAAAGTAATCCAGTTGTAATAGAAGCATGGATCATGGTAGACTAAACTTTGCAGATATTAAAACTGAGAGTTTAAAAAAAAAAGACCACCCAAGCAGGCAGATCAATGAGTGAAAAAGAGTGGAAGAAAGAAGATCTGTGAAACACAACGAAAGGCAGATGAGTAAAGAGAAATAAGGACAGTGACGGGAAATCTAGAGAAAGGGAAGATTGTGAAAAGAAAAGCGACAGGCGTTTGCCATCGATCTGCTTAATTTCTCCCTACTTCACATACTGTAAGTGTCTTAAAACCCAGTACTTAAATGATTCCATCTGCACAATTTACTCAAAGGATCATCAGAATGGCACCATAAAGTATGCATAATTACATCCAGCTGATAATGAAAAATTGGCTTGAAATTCTGAGAGAAAATGAATGGGAGAGGAGAATGTGGGTACAGCAAGTGAGATAACCCACAGATGGCAGAATTAAAATGAAGCTGTTAGTGCTTCCATTTGTGCATATTCACAGTTGAAACTTAATTCATTAAGCTCTTATTAGAAATTCACCAGAAATCTGAACAGCTTTCATTGGCTCAAATGGTACACATTTGGGATTTCTCTTGCTGAAACTGACACAGTCTATGTTTAATGCTACAGAGCCTAAAAATAAAAGCTAGTTAAGAGACTACACCACCAACCCCAGACACCTGTAAACAGTCTTTGTTGTGTAAATCAGTACTTCCCCTTTAAATAATGAAGCTGGAGATTAAATAAGATTATAGGATAATTTTACATCTCTCAAGCTCAGTTCTAGCTTAACAGACAAAAAAGAATGAGCTAATTATCAGAAATGTAGAAATAAAATGGCAAATATGACTTGACTCCTAAATATGCCACACAGAGATCTGAGAGAATTATAAAAAGTCAGTCAGTCAAAAGTTAATTAAATGGTAAATAATGCTCTAGTAGTCAAAATTAGCCAAGTAAAGTTGGTATTTGCCAAACCAGCTGCTTTGTGTTGCCTGGGACTATGTCCATTGCTGGCTGTTGTGAAAAGATAGGCTACTTACTGGTAACCACAGAAGTGTGTTTACCAGTTTTTGCTACGGAAGACACAACAGAGCACTCGGGGCACATCCTGACTCGGGGATTAAAACACCAACCATAAACCATAAAATGCGACATCCATGGTTCTGGGAATCTTTGTAGCATTTCTCTTTTGCTTTGTTTTCCCTATCAGCTCTGCACCAATGCTTTCAAATAAAGGCATAACCCCCACCCCTTCACCCCAAAAAACTTAAAGACCACCAAGGATTTAAGTTTCAGACACCAAAAAACAAAACAAAAAAAACTGACAGCTGTTGAAAAATTCCACTTGAAGCTGCTAACTCACAGTGATAAGGGTGAAGTAATATCTGTAGGGCGGTACAGCTGGACTACCAAGTGATTTGAATCACGTCTCTTCACTTGATATTACAGCTCCATGTAAAGCTGAGACAATTAAGCCTGACAAAGGATCCCTGAGGAGGAATGATCAGCTAAAAGAACATTATATGCCCCATTATATGTCTGAGCTAATACCAACCCAGAGTCTCAAAGCAGGCCTTCCATTCATCATATTAATGCTTCTCCTACCAACCTATATTTTAACTGAGAAAATCTCACTCTCTGTGCTGCAGCTCTGTGACACACTTGTGACTCCTAATTCACCAAACAACAAGGCTGTATTTCATTGTCAAGCTTTAATTAGCCAGATCCTCCTTCAGCAAATTATTAAAGCATATAAAACACATTTGTCCACTCACTGACCAGCAAGACACTCCTTTTTCTTAGTGTTTTACCAAAAATGCTTACAGATGCATGTCCTTTGGGTTCTGCTGTGAGAAATCCAAATACTGGATTCAGGCCAGAAAATGTTGGTGTCAAACTGTCCCATCAAAGACTACAAATACAACATTCATGCTTTGTTTACTGAGGAAAGCATTTGATTAAGCTTGCCACAGTTACTTTATACTTAAGATAAAAATGAATTTTATTAAGTCCACTGAACCAGCACTCCTTACACTCATGAAAAATAAAGTGCAGCCCATGGAAATGGTTGCCTTCTTTACTTTTTTACTTCCCTGGAAAAGCAAATGTTTGATCTTTGGCAACAGATAAAGCTGGTGTGCTTAAAAAGCATCACAGAAAAAAGATCTTTATGTAATATTCTTCTGTGGGGAAAAAAAAGGTACACCTTTGGAAACGTATTTCCCTCTAACAGAAAGCTACGTATATGTTTTAGCTTTTTATCCAACATCTGTTTGAAATTTCTGATTGCTCTTCATTCCAAAATTTCTCCAGTTGCAAGATATTTGAGTGGATTTTAATGGGATTGAAAATAGCTTTTTTTTTTCTTGAGTGGACTATGTCATAACCATCAATTTTCTCTCTTTGAGTCATTCCTTTGAGTAGAAGGTCTACTAGTTAGGCTAACATTATCTTTACATACTTGTTGATAGGCTGCAGAAATCATATTTGAATCTGTGACAGCAAACTGGCAAATCCATGAGGCAGCAGAGAAACTCATTCACACCAGCAAGCTCGACAGCTGGTTTGAGGTTATGAAAAATACATTTTGGACTGCAAAAAAAAAAAAAAAAGTCTACTTTTCCAATCATCTCTGTGTTTGATCCACCCGTCCAGAGCACATTATACCAACCAGGCTGGTCTTTTCCTGTATTTTTTTTACTGGCAGGTTTAGCTTGAATGTTCTTTTTGGACAGTTAAGTTAAAGTTTGTTTTTCTGGAATGCATCGCATGGATTTAAAATATGTGCAATCTGTTTCTGATTGTAGACACATGTAAATTAGGCTCTGCAAGTAACTTTGAAACGTTATTTGAAGAGCCTGTGAGAAAATGTGAGGGTTTATAGAGAGTTCTGGTTGAACCAAACGGTCTGTTCTGGACAAATTGGTGGTTGTTTGAAAGCCACTTGTAGATTATTTTTTATTGCTGTGGAATAATTAAAAATAATCTGAATCTCTTTTAAATTCCTTTTAAGAATTATAAACATCTATAATATTTTTAAAAAATCATAGGGCACTCTTCTGCTCTTAATATGATGACAAATTGTTCTTCAATAGCAAAGAGAAAAGCATCTATGACACCAGGTAGAGACTGATTGGCAGCAAAACTGGGACCAATATCCAATTCATGAAATAAATGATTCAAATAATTCTGTGTTAGTGGATTTAAAGACATGATAAATGTAAGGATGTTGACTTTTTATTTGAATTTTTTAAAAATAGCCCAAAATCTAAATTGATATATTCATCTGTTTGACTCCATCCATCCTTTTAAAAAAAAAATAAAATTTGCAAATCAAATCATCAGGTTGGGGGGATGGGCTGAATATTGCTTATATTACAGGCTCAAGTCTTTGGTTTTCTTTGGCACATCAGGGGAAACAATCATCTGTTGGATGAGTGTTACGCAGTACTGTGAAGGGAATGTTACAGGGAAACAACTGAGCAGCAGTTTTCTGGGTAAAAACGGATGGTAGAGACAGAATTTGGCATAACCAACAGGAAAGCATGGCTCCATCCTGCCTTGTAGCAGCGACTTAGGTGCTGGTGGTGTAATGGTATGGGGGATATTTTCTTAGAACACTTTAGAGTAGACCCCTTAGTAGCAATTCAGGACCATTTAAAAGCCACAGCCTACCTGTTGATCCCTTTATGACCACAGCGTACCCATCTTCTGAGGGCTGTTCCCAGCAGCACCACTTCACAAAACTCAAAAAAATCTTAAACTGCTTTCTTGAAAATGACAGCGAGTTCTCTGCACTGAAATAGCCTCCACAGTCACTAGATCTCAATCCAGTAGAGCACCTTTGGAATGTGGTGGAACAGGAGATTCTCATCATGGATGTGCAACCAAGAAATCCACAGCAACTCTGTGATGCTGTCATATCAATATGGACCAAAATCTTGGAGGACTGTATTCAGCACCTTGTTGAATCCATGCCATGAAGAACAACAGTTATGAAGTTGCAAGGATTAACACCTTACTACTACCGAGTACCAGCTAAATATATTTAAAGCGGCTAGTAAGTGTATGTATGAAATATTTTAGCTTTCCTTTTGCAACCTCTCAGATCTAATCAAGGATCTAATATCTGTGCCTGTGTCACTGTTTACAAAAAGTCTTCATTTTTGCCCATCCAGACTAATCAAACTGAGGACATTTGGCTTAAATGTAGTGAAAACGACACATCTTAAAACAAAAACGGGCGAGTACAGCTGTACCTTGAATAAACCAGTGTCTATGGTCTCACAAGGTGGTAGTTGTTGAGTTTGATATTTGTAGAAGCTTAATGACTGTGATAAGGTGCATGTGGTGAGGCTCTCCAGTCCTACAATCAAAAAACAGAGAGAGCTACTCCAGGAGTGGCGACAGGTAAGGCCAGCCTGCCATATCACCCCCCTATATTTCATGAAAAAGTATAAATGAAACATTAACATTATGTTTAAAAGAAGCCAAATATCTTGCGGTCATATAAATTATGTTACTATTTCCTCCCTGGAGTGAAAACTTTGGTTCTTTTACTTAAAAAAGGAGTTTTAACTGTACAACCCCGGCTGACGTTAATTGTATATAATAAACCCTGCATAGCCATTCATGTGTGACTAAGGCTAGGATGGAGTCTAATAATGTTTTAATTAGATACATGTTTAAAAAAAATATGGTAATTACAATTACAAATCCTATTTGAAAGAACTGAAGATCTAGAACTGTATAAATAATTCACAGCAGGTAGCTGAGCCTGGATTTTAAAAATGGGCATGGATTATCGATTTAGACGAATATTTGCATGTATATTTTCTACTAAAACACCAGGATCGTTGCATGCTCAGGCACCCGGAGATAATACAGCTCTGGAAGAGGTTTCCATTAAATATCAAGCTGCCAAAAGAGTGGCTTTAAGAAGTCAGGCCAGGTCTCATGGTGCTGTTTAACAGATTACTAATGAAAGGTTACTTGAGTCATCAACTAGAAAGTGCCCTGAGTCATTAATGATATGTATGCTACTGTCATATTTTAACTTTTTATGCTGTTTTAATGTCCTAATGAGTGGCATAGTAGTGCAGTGGTTAGCACTGTCACCTCACAGCAAGAGGGTCCTGGGTTTGAATCACACCAGCTGACTGGGGCCTTTTTGTGTGCAGCTTGCATGTTCTCCTGTGCAGGTTCTTTTCAGGTACTCTCGCTTACACCCGCAGTCCGAAGGCATGCATGTTATGGTAACTGGTGATTCTAAATTGGCCCTAGGTGTAACGGATGGATACTGTTTTAACTTTCAGTTAAACAGCTTTCTGCATTTGTACTTTGAAATTTTATCAAGCCACTCAACCTGCCTTTTGTCAACAATTCAGGCTTCTTTCTAGAGAGTAACTTGTTAACTATATATGTTTGTAACCTCACTCTCAACTTCTATACTCACCTTCACCCTTATCAACACAAGCCGGGAAGCTGGAGCAGAGAGGGGTGGGAAGGAAGAAAGACATGTGAGGAAAGGAACAAAAAGAGGAAAGAAACCAAATAGGCCTTGAAGGTATGGGATGACAAAGAAGAAGAGAAATGAAAACAAACCTACACAGAACAAGATTAAGTGTCCGGTAAAATGGACAGCAGCAGATAAGGGGATGATGCTACCTTTCCATTTGTATACTATCTGGGGTTTGAGCTGAGGGAGAGATAATGAAACAAAAATAAGAGATTCAGGGTCTGAAATAAGGACTGACATCCTGAAAATTTGTTCCCAAAACCAGAGGAGTATCTTGTCGGACAAGGTAGAAGGGTTTTGAAGTCTTGGAGAGGAGAGAAAAGGAAAAACTATGTAAAATAAATAAATAAATAAAGATAGAAGATGCACTAACTGATTTGGGAAATAAGCAAGTGCAATCAAGAGCATAACACACAACAAGAGTCTTTATGATAAAGATGTAAGAGGGGACAGGTGCATCATTCATAGAGGAATAAAAGAAAAGCAATGGATTTATGGGCTTGATCGAAGGATCGGGAGGCACTGATCATCACCAGTCAGTGTTTCAGAAAATAAAATGAAAGGCAGGGAATGATAAGGACACACGGCAGCAAAGATTTAGTCATAATAAATTAAAAAAACGAAAAAAACAAATAAACAAACAAACAAAAAAAACCCCAAAGGTTCACAGCTGCCAGAATCCACAATTGACTGTCTGCAAATAATCTGCTTTGGGTCACCTTATTCAGCGTGCCGTGGCTGTATCCATCAGTAACTGTGCTGTTTACCAGACTCTTTGTAGCAAAACACAGTGCAGTCTTTGGCCAAACTGTAAAAAGATGAAATGTTCACTGAACAAATTTGGGTTTTCTTTGCCAAAATGTCTCACACTACAGTATCTACTTGTTATTGCAGCATTAAAGTTTAAGGAACTGGCAGTATTCAGGTAAGTTCAGGGAAAGATTACGGTCTGGCTTAATACAAAAAACCCCGTTTTGTCTGTTTTGATAAATTGTACATTTGGGCTCATGTCAGTCTTTTCTTAGAGCTTGTATTGCCTAAACCCAAGATACGGGTCTGGATGTCAACCCTAGGCTCTATTGTTACAGTCCTGCACTTTATATACTCACTGGGAAATCTCAGCAAATTCAATCATTCATTCAGTCAACAGTGTTGTACGGAGACAAAACTGCAAAAAAAATGTAATTGTCCAAACTGATGATTTTGATTTTTCAAGTTTTTGATTTGATCTTTAAAACTAAATGAAAACGATTTTCAAAACCACATCCCATAAACACATTGCTCTATTTCGCTGATATTCATTTTTTATTCCTTTACAACATAAAACTGGAATAGTTTTAGTTTTGAGTCAAGTCATTAATTGGAGTTCAACTTCAAGCCAAGTCGAGGGCTAAACATCTGCTTGGCTGTTTCTTTTCAAGTCCACACAGCACAAGGTGTCAGCTCTTCTGCAACCTTCACTTACCCATAATACTATTCTCTGCGCTCTGCCTTTTACACGTAATGCTGTAAAACTAAGATTCCATCGGGTTAAATGGGCTCGTACTTATATAGTGGTTTCCTGTTCTAACTGAGCACTTTTACTACAAGCCATGTTCACCTACTGAGACACCGCTGTATTCTATGCCTTAAGCACTTTCTAACACACACACACACACACACACACACACACACACACACACACACACACACACACACACACACACACACACACACACACACACACACACAC
>JASGAU010395716.1:0-10828 GCA_030220045.1 Australoheros facetus
ACACACACACACACACACACACACACACACACACACACACACACACACACACACACACACACACACACACACACACACACACACACACACAAACTCAGCATGACAGGGATGACAAAGTACTTGTACAGGGATGACTTGTTTTCAGTGGATGAACAGAGGCGCCCACCTGACATAGTGCTACCAATGAAGGCATCCATAGGTGAAAGTCTTAAAAAAGCATGAACACATTTCATGTTTCTTCTCATCCAAAAATTGTTCTTTATAAAAAACTCCACAAAGGTTGTCTTAGTACTTTATGGAAGCCATTATGGTGCATGTAGAGCAGCCTTTTTCACAGTTGGGATACCAAAATGGCTGAGAACGCTTTGTGCTCTTTCATAATCCAGTGTGATAAAGGCAGTGTACAATTCCTGTGACGCGCATCATGATTGTTAATTCTGTATGATAGTCATCAAATTTTCCCCCCACCTAAAGTGTGTCATGCAGTCCATCGATAGCGATCCACTGCCTGATTCTGAAAGGCTAATAAATGCAGTCTCTAATAGTACAGAAGAAATGAAGTGATAATTTAATCCATATCATTTAAATCAGAATCTCCCTGTACATTTTTCAGAATTCTGTTGGTTTAACTTATTTGATCAAAAAATTATTTTGTGTTAATAGGAGGACAAAAGATGAAGTGAGCTACTGTATATCATGTGAGAATAACCCATCAGTTATGCCTCACAGTCAAATGCAGCACATTTACAAAGTTTCCACATTCTCCAAGCAGCTATAATGATGTTTGCACACTTTTCTGGAATATTAGATGTAAAAGAACTAAATGAGCAGAATGTGAAAGGACTATGACCCTGTGTTTCCACTGCAGCAGTAAAACACTCCCTGTTGTGTGTCTAATAGGTGGATGGGATCCTGTGCCTGGCAGACATCTTGACTGATGAAAGCAGCGTGGAGGCAGCCAGGGCTGAAGCGGCAGCTGTTGTAGCTCAGATCACTTCGCCTCACCACACATCCACCCAGCACCTTGCCAGCTTCCTGGAGAGCATGCACGACATTGTCACGGCGCTCATCAGTGAGTGGATGTGGTACTGATGATCTCACCCTGACCACTGACTGATAGGAGGAAAAAGTCGTTTTAAATTTAAGAGAAAATTACAATTACAGGCTAAACTTTGCCTCCTTACTGAATTCCTTTAAATCTCTATAAGACTCTACAGACAAAATCTCTACACATATGAAACAGTGGTGGTCAACCATATATTCTGTGAGTGACTTTTGCTTGCATTTTGGATGCTGTGATGTAATCATAAAAGCCCTGCTGTTGGTAAGTTGAGATTTATTCTCTCAGAGCTGTGTGAGAGTGCGTCCTGTGGTGAGGTGTTCCTCCTGGCGTCAGCTGCCTTGGCCAATATCACCTTTTTTGACAGCATGGCCTGTGAGATTCTCCTGCAGCTCAATGCCGTCCACATCTTACTTCAGGCCTGCAAAGACCGCCAAAGAGTTGACACACCCTACTCCAAAGACCAGGTACACATTTTGAGCTTTGATTTTGAATTTATAGTTTAGACCAAACTCAATATTTAAAAAAAAATGTATGAACCTCTCCCACGCATGTGTGTCCTCCACCCCTGTGGTTGTTTTTAAGGTCTCAGGACTGACCCAAAGGTGCATAAATTAAAAACCTCTCGCAAAAATGTGTCATTTTTTTTTTCCTCCACTGTCCCTTGTGGGGATCTGTACCAATAAAACAAACAAAATAATTATACTTATAATGATACTACAACAGTCTGTCAGACCTTTAATCACTTGATTTTTGTTTAAACTGTAGGTGGTGACAATCTTGGCAAACCTTTCCGTGTTAGAGCAGTGTGCTTCTGAAGTCCTGCAAGAACAAGGTAGTCTGTTTTCTAACTGTGGTTTTTCCTTCCTTTTTACCCATGTTTGTTTTTTTCCTGGTGACAATGCCGTTTGATGAAGGTAAGACACTCACCAGCCTCTTCATTAGGTACACCTGTAAAATCTTATGCAATCTATTACAGCAGCTCTGCTATAAATCTTCTAATTCTCCTTTAATGAAGCCTCTACATTTTCAGTTTGTGTTAATGTTTTCAAAAAGGTGATAATTTATACAGGTGGGTAGGGTTGTTGTACAGGACTGTAGTATTCCTTCACATTAGTAATTTTTTTTGCCCACCTCATGTATTTGAGGGGGTTCAGATATTAGGAACTCATTTAAACCGAATACTCCACTACACTCTGACCTAATAATAAACACGAAACTTAAAAATAAATTCATGGTTAATTAATGCATTGTGCTCAGTGTACAGCTGTAGCCTATGAGGTTTGTATATAAAGGAAACTACCAAACTGCTTACTGGAAGAAAGCAAAAGTGAGAAGAGAAGTAATTCCTTTTTATTCCTCAGGAGGGCAGCATCACTTTAATTTCTGTGGACTAGCTTAGAAGTGCTAAAAACATCAGGCATTAAGCATAGAAATTGTTTTTTTAAAAACACAAGGTATTTAATTTTTTATCACCTGTGATTCTTTCATCATTTGTATTTTTTCTGCTTATTTTCTTTTTCTATACAACATATTCCTCTGGCTCTATGCTTTTTATATTATAAAAGAATGAGAGGGTCTGACTCACTGTGTCAGTCTCGCACTTTCCAAATGTTGACAGTGTCAGTCCTTCTCTGCGCTCATTGATTTTTTTTTCTTGCCTATGTATTTATTTCAAACATATATCATATAAAAAGTAGATAAAATGATAATGATTACTTTCCCATTTTTGCTTTATTATATTTCAGTGTCAGTTTTTAATAGTTAATTAGTCCTGATGGTTTTAGCATTATAACTTATTTTTCAGATTATAACTATTTTTCAATAATAATCAGCTGAAGGCCTGACTGACTGTTGTTTGATCCTTTTTCTTTATTATACCGACGGTCTGTTTCTGGGAAGTCTCAAGTCTCTCTGAATGTGTTGTCTTGTTTTGTTCCTGCTCTTATGTGCCATGTTTCCTATCTGGTGTGTGTGTGTGTGTGTGTGTGTGTGTGTGTGTGTGTGTGTGTGTGTGTGTGTGTGTGTGTGTCCTATAGACTGTGATTCTTTTTTCACTTTGCTGTTTTTGCCAGCTTTATTATTACACCGGGCTAATGTGCACTGTATGTTATATGTCCAAGGTATAGAGAGACTGCTGCTGTTGCTGGGAGAAAAACCATCCTCTTCCAGTCCATCAGAGGGTGCTGCCTGCGAGCGTGTCCAGCAGAAAGCTGCCGTCACACTGGCCCGACTGAGCAGAGACGCTGATGTGGCCCAAGCAGCCATCCAGCTAAAAGGTACCAAGCATTTCTGTTTTCTGTAACATTTAACAATCATCTTACTTATCAAATACACATCACATAGTACAAAATGTAGGAAAAGTCTGGCAAAAATATTGAAAGTCTGAGAATAAATGGCATATAGCATAGTAGAGAATATATATATATATATATATATATATATATAAAATACATGCATGTCACATGAATGAACTGAGTGTTGTAACCCTGTGGCCACTAGAGGGCTTACAACTAGCAAAATGAAAGAATTTTGTTGATTTTTTTGTTTGTCTTTTTTTCGCTATATTTACACAACCCTGTTTGATATGATCTTATGGCAAATGGACTGTTCTTATATAGCGCTATTTTACTCTATGTTATGCATTTTCTTGCATAGATCAGCTGCTTTTGATTGGAAAAATAATAGTTTGGGCAACATAAAGACATTAGTTGGACATTATGCCCTCATTATGGAGCCTCTTTAAAAAATAAATCATTAACAGAGGGGAAAATTGTTATGGCTGACAGAGAAGTCTTCCTGCAAATTGTTCATCTGCTCTTCTGCAAAACTCTTTGTCTCATGGAAAGCTGCTTTTTATGAATGCTTTATTATAGCCAAGAAAATGATGATTGTAAATTTACACATTGCATACCCTGAAAACCAAAACAAGACATGGAAAGACTAATTTTTTTTAAAGGTGATGCCACTGATTTTGTTGAATACTGACTAACTGACTACAAAAAAAAAGACTTTTACCCAGAAGTCTACAGCTGTTCTGCACCTCAGTTTGACAGTATTAGTGTCAAAGAATGGGACGAGCTGGTAACTGAAATGTTCCTCTGTTGTCTTTAGCTGTTCCTCGTCTTATCGAACTGTGTCGCTCCCCTACTGAGAGAAATAACAGTGACTCTGTGCTGGTTGCTTGCCTGGTAGGTGTAAACCGTGTGTGCATGCAGACATTTACATGAGTGTAAATTATTCTGTGTACTGAATACAAATATATCATTCAAACTCACAAATTGCCTATTTAAATTGTACTCCTAATATACTATATGTTTTTAGTAGTACTGGTACTTCAGAACAAGGCTATTATACCACAGGCCCGTATAACATCAGTGCATCAAATAATGTTCTATTTAATTAGCATCATATGGCAAAAAGCTAAAACAGCAGACCGACCCGCATCATTTCAGACGTTATGTGTTTAAATATGTACATATCATGAATATTATCTCTGCTGATACGTTATCATTCTCTCATTCTGAACGTAATTCTTGAGACCAGATCTCGGGGCTGATGAGGCGATTTGAAGTACATAATGGTCAGGAGCCTAATTGGGCTGCCTCGCCGTGCTGAGAAATCTTCTCTACTGTAACCGCACTTGTCAGTCTATTCAAATTAATGTGATTCCATCTTATCCTTTTTGCTGGGGGTTAAGTAGTGAATTTGTAAATGTTGAATTTTTACCTTCAAAAGGCGCTGAGCCTTCACAGACCGTTTTTAGTTTTAAATATAAACGTCGGAGGCTCTCGTGGCTGAGTGGATTACAGGCATCATGTGTAAAACTTTTCAAATAAAGTCAGATGTTGGGGGGTGGAGTGTATTTGAAAGAACTCCTGGCCTGGTATAGGACACAGGACTGAATGCACATGCTATTCTACCTCCCCAGTTGCCTGTATGTATGTTGCATGTTTACATGATGATGATGATGATGACGTGTTTGTGTTTGCTCACATGGTTACTGTGCATGTCTGTGTCTTCAGGCTGCTCTGAGGAGGCTGGCAGCAGGCTGTCCAGACAGCATTGAGGCGGCCGACCACCAGCAGCTGATCAAACCACGTCTAGTTGACTCTTTCCTGCTGTGTTCCAACATGGAGGAGAGCTTCGTATGACGCCCTGCGCACCAAAACACTGAGCGAAGACCTCTCAGTGTCAAAAACCTGCACTGACATGTGCTCTAAAAGAGTGGCTCTACTTCATGACTACAGCTTTGTTTGAGTATAATTTTCTCAAATTTTGATACTGGACATTCTTAATTTGGATGAATGGAGTGTGTCAGTTATTAGGAAATAGCTGAATAGATGCAGAGAATATATATTAGTAAAGTTATGTAAATGTGTTGCGTATGCTGTTTTAGGTCAAAGTGGGTCATTATTTCATGTTATTCCACAGAGAATTTCATAATTTCATTAATCATAACAATAAGTTTTGTATAAGTTAGTGCACCTTTAAAAAAAAGAAAAGAAAGAATAACCTGTTATGAAATGAAAGACTTCATATTTCACCACTGTGCAATTTTTTTCTTACATTTTGATATTGTTTCAAAAGGTTTCAAGAGAACTGTCAGTCTGAAATGTTTATCATGTGAGAATTGAGATTTATTTCTGGTTAAATTCTTTTCAACTGTGTAAAATATTAAACATTTTCAGTGAGCAACCACTTTTTAAGATAACCATTCACAAGTAAATTATTACTGCTGGTGTGCCGGTTTTTTGTTTATTTTTGTTACCTT
The DNA here is from genome assembly GCA_030220045.1 of Australoheros facetus. NCBI lineage: Eukaryota > Metazoa > Chordata > Actinopteri > Cichliformes > Cichlidae > Australoheros > Australoheros facetus. The sequence continues at coordinate 5,835 of JASGAU010395716.1, forward strand.
AACTGGAAGGCCACATGAAGCACTTCAAATCTTTAATTGAGGCTTACAGTCGTATGAAAAAGGTGCCCTCTAGCAGCAGTAACTTAGTATGTATGACTTTATCAGTCTCTCACATCATTGTGGAGGAATTTTGCTTAATGGGCACTGGTTTATGCACGGCTTTCTCAAGGTCCCTCTCTAAGCCATCCTGTTGTTGATGTTGATTTGCTGCTGTGCCTGGGATCATTGTCCGGTTGCATGACCCAGTCTTGGCCAAACTGTAGCTGTCTGTGAGTTCATGGTCAGCTCAAAGATAGCAAGGTCCCTGTTAACTGAGGACGCCAGATCACGGTGAACTCATAAAACACACATGTAAGTAGCAGAACATAAAAACGAAAAAGTTCATTATTTAAGGAAAGGAAGGAAAAAGAGTTCCAGATTCTATCTGATAGTCAAAGTTAAAACTTCCAGACAAGCAGCGAAGAGGAAGCAAATTCTCTTGTCTTCATTGTGGCTTAGTTAAAGGATGCCAAAAAAAATAATAATTTAGCCAGTGCCCTGCTGAAGGTCATTTTGGTACTTTTGAATGCTGTAAAGTCATCTGTGTTCTTACAAAGAAATAAATTGTCTTTGGTCCGTGTCTGTATAGTGTGCAGCAGAAAAAGGGAGAAATGTTTTCACCCAGTATTTCAGAGCAGGAGAATAAGTTGTGTACCACCACAGTCTTTTTATCACATTGTACAGACATTAAGTGCAAAATGAATTGAATTTTAGTGCTGTTACAGTAACAGCGCTCTATATTTATATTTGTCATTATGGGAAATTAAATCACATATTTATAATGATAATGAGAAAAGTGTCACCCCCCTGGACTGTTTTATCCAGTTGCACTTGTTTGACCCATTTCATACACATGCAGTGTATCATAGTACCAGCTAATTTCATTCAAAAAATATAAACTAACACCACCTGCTCAGCAACAAACAGCAGTGCATCACAGCAGATAGCTGCCAAACTTTCTGGACTATTTAGCAAATAAAAAGCTGAACATTTCCCCCAGTAGTTGGTAGAGAACAAATGCAGAGCTAAAAGAAGGTAAATATTAGATCTGCGCTCACTAGATGACACAAATGGCCCTGAATGAAATTGATCCTGTTGGCTGTGTAAGTAACTGCTAACAATGTAGCCATTTAATTAAAAGGCACGACGGTGCTGTGTTAGTACCGTACTTCCTATTGCCCCTATATTGCCAAAAAAATAAATAAATCATGTCATGTGGGTTTAATTCTGAATGATCAGCCAAACATGACAGGTGAAATGAAAAGCATCGATCACCAGCATCATCTGTATTTAAAAGGTAATCATAACCATTGTGATGCCAGCAGTTGGTTTCTCATTTTGAAGCCTCAACATCAATGCTTTGACATCCTCTTTTTTTTTTTAGCCAGAAATGATTGCAGCCTTATCAGGTAAGGCTAACTCTGTGAGCAGGAACAGCTTTTGAATGGGGCTCACGAGGAAACGATGAGGCGACGAGACTAAGAGATGGTGCGTTCAAAGATCCACCTGTTGGTGAACCAACAAGTTCAATCAAAGAGGTCAGCTTTGCACATGTTGAGAATTCATTCATTTACAATAGCATAAAAAAAAGGGACCTAAAATCCCCAATACTGAAGAGTTTAACATAAAACTTTCACAACTGATTGGGATACACCAAGTAACAGGGAAGAAATGTCTGAGGGCCTATCTGCAAAGTGTGTCCTTTGTATTGCCATCCCTTTGATAAAAACGCTCAGTTTTTTTCATAAGCCTTCCTCTCCTTGGAGAGACAATTGAGGGTCTTCTTGCTTTCACTGTAGCTTCTTTTTTACCTAAGGGCACTAATGCTGAGCCTGGACTTGTAACACTCCAACTCAGCACTGAGACAATTGAGTTGCTTTGTGCGCGCGCATGTGTGTTGTCCAGCATACACGTGGGACTGTGTTCAGAGGCCTTTGTGATAGAATATGCTCCTGCCTTGCTTTGTTGAAACCCGATGAAATATGTATCATACAGAGGAGGACTAAGCAGACGGCCTAAAAAAAAAAACACAGGTTCTTTTGATATTATTTTGGCTTGACCATGATCATGAGACCAAGTTATTGTAGCTGAGTTTTTCTTAGTTTCTCAGCTCTTGAACTTTCACTTTCCTCCCTCTGCATCATCTTCAGTGGGCTTTGTGTGTTGTTGCCATTCTTTTTCTTCCAATGGTAACTTGAACTGTTTTTTAAGTGGTGATTAACTGATGGAAAAGAATCACTAAAGCATCCATTCTCTATCCTCAGCTTCATCAAAAATGGGAGTGGGAATATTTGCACCTCCACTTTTACTAAATGCACATTACTGTCCCAAACTATATGTCCTAGATGTCTGGGATAAGAAAAGGATCTAATGCAAGGAGACACTCCTCTCTGGCTCCCATGAGACCTGAATATTTTATGTGTCACATCTTTTGCTCGGAAATATTTTGCTCTGTCTTTTTATTTTTATTCCATCTACTGTATGATGATGATGATTGAAATTTCTTGTTCTTTTGAAAAATGCATTCAGAAGTTGACATGTAAAACTTCACTTATGCAAAACTTACAAATTAGTAAGAAATAATGTGACCAAGAGATTAAATGTTACTGCATATTTGCAAGATGTTCATAAAGAAATGTGGAATCTTGTTTTTGCTGTTAAATGAACTGTATCTCAGGTTCATCTAAGACACCATCAACATGGAACAAGTGATTCTGAAAGACAACATGTTATATTATAATCATACAGTAGTAGGCAACTCAGTCTTAGGTGCTTTTTAATTTGGCTCAATAATAGACTTAATAATAAAATTGACAGGAGCAGCAGCTACACCATATCTCAAGTTCCAACCCAACCTGCCTGGTTACATTACAACATACTCACATTCACCCATCAAGAAGAAGATCCCCATTTCCATCCAGGGAGGAGACACAAATCCCTTTGGGGTTGCACTGGTGTAAAAACTAAAACATGTGGCGCTACCTGCTGTGGTGAATAAGGGAGCAGCTGAAAGTAGCTTTAGATATGTACCTTTAGCAACTTTATTTGGCTGTGGTATTTGCATAAATGGGAGGGGGAAAAAAAGAGTCTTCTGTTGCAGCCATGGTGATCCTTGTATAGGTCTCGTGCCTTGATCTGGTGACTAAAAAAATGAAAAGTATGTTTTTATGAGTCCAATAAAGCCGCTAAGACAGAGCATCCGCTGAGAAAGACTCCGATTTTTTCCGGTTTCTGTGTTTTTGAGTGTGGTGCACATTTATTACTGCTTCACACAGACTTGCTTTATCCAAATGTTTTAATAAGTGTGTCAATAAAATGTTTTCAACAATAAATTATTGCTGTTAACAGCACAGATACTGTAGTCACATTTATTTATTTTTTTACTCAAAAGACAGAACTGAATGTGTTTACATCACCTGATATTTTTACAGCGGTGGGCTTTTAGCTTCAGGCGTACATTCTTTCCATGTTTCTTCCAGAGTAAAACAAGCTGCTGTTGAGCGGCTTATATTCTCAGACTGGTTTTGCACCCTTCTTTTGGTCGAATGAGCTCATTAGAAAAAACGAAATCAGCAAAAAGTTAGTATCTATTTATTTATCTCTGTCAATGCACTGTTAAAATTTCTGTAAATAGTGGCGTGCAAAGACACACAAATACATACACACACACGATCCCACATTAGTATCCTCCTACAGGACATATAGACCTCACAGTATAACGACTAATTATCACTTAAGTGCCATCACTGTTGGACAGCCAATTAAAGAGTAATATTCCTGTTTACTGATAACTCCCCAGCCGGCCTCTTTTTGAGGACCCGGTGGGATTTTAATTGCTAAAATACAACCACAACGCTGAATGTAATTAATATCTGCACTTGCGGCTGCAGCTTTTGGCCAAAGTCAGTGGAGGGTAAAAGCTTAATGCCATAAAAATGCCCAAGAATTTATGCAGCGCAGAAGCCCCCTTTCATAATTTTCTTGAAACTGTGAAAGTGTCTTGAAACTGCAGAATGACTGCAAGAATCAGTTATGCAACAAAACAAAACAAAAACTGATAATTAAGTTAACACATTTTTTTCTCTGGCCTGTGTTTTCTTTGTGTTTTAGAATTACTTGTTGAAAATCGTCTCCTGAGTTTTTTAACCTTTACACTAAATGTAAGTCATTGATTGGTGGGCAGTCTTTCACTCTGTTTTTCAGCCATTACTCACTTACGTCTTAATAGGACAAAGACAACTTTACACATTCCTTCAACATTGAATATGGTATATTTTAGTGAAAGAAACCTTTCACAGCAGCATTCAGCCAAATGAAACAGAAGAGGCTTGTTAGGTGCAACAGCAAGGACTAAAGAACATGAGGCAGTATGCACTGTACAGCAAACTTTTCTTTCACAGGCCTTCAAGGTGAAACAAAACACTTTTTTTTCTTTTGTGTTCTACAAAATTATTGGTGGATCACCCTGTTTTTATTCAGTTGTTGCCTGAGTGCACCTCAATTTGTGCATGCGATGTGGGACAGCAGGAGGTTGCCGTGTGGGTCATGACTGACTCAAATAAATGCACTGAGAAAGCTCCTTTTTTTTTTTTTTTTCTTGAGACCTGTGGCCTTGATCAAATGTTCAGCATATTCAAAGCTGTAATTTATTTTCCACACAGTAAAAGTAGAAGATAAACAAAGGTGATTAATTTTCAGCAGAAGAAAATTAACATTTTGAATCTTTCTCTTTCACTCAAATAGCTCTTGAGTGGCGCTTACAGTATCCCACTGGATGGAGACCAGCATGCTTCTGGAAAAAGGAATGAATTAATGAAATGTGGTGATTAAAATTTGAGCAGCTACAGTCTAGTTTCAAAGGCTGTTTTTATTAAGTCTGTACTTATGCGTGTGTGTGTGTGTGTGTGTGTGTGTGTGTGTGTGTGTGTGTGTGTGTGTGTGTGTGTGTGTGTGTG
>JASGAU010395720.1:0-14987 GCA_030220045.1 Australoheros facetus
CTGCCTCCCATTCTACTCTTAAGTATCCTAGGAACCACAAGTAAGCCAGCAGTCTGAGAGCAAAGTGCTCTGTTGGGGTGATATGGGACTATGAGGTCTTCACTGGCTTAGATCAGAAGCCTCATCACTCATCCACATGGAAAACAAATTGCTCAGTCTGTTATGATTTTAGTTTAATGCAACACAGTTTGTTCTTGTTTTCCAAGAACAAAAAGAGAAAAACAAAATTTCACCATCAGTGAGCTCTTACCCTTTTAACTGTCACCTTTCTTTTTCATTAACAGGTATAGTATATGAAAAATAACAGGTCAATAATAATTCTGAAAAAATAAAACTATCAAAGATTTCTCTTTATGCGCGAATGCCTGTCATTTCTGAAGTGGCAGACTGAAGCCTGAGAGTACAAGCACTTATCTGACTGCAGAATCTTACGTATATATCATAGAGCACCGTTAGCAATATTTCAAAATGATAATGGGTACAATTCATTATATACAATACATGCATGATGCTTCCTAGATATATGCTGCATTGGGAAATCTAAAAAGTCCAGCCATCTGAAAATGAATCTGTGCCTAAACAGTGGGTTATATTTCCTATTAGGACTAATTGCTTCTCTTTCCCCATCACATTTATTAATAGTAAGTATGCTGGAGGAAATGGTAAAAGGATTAATTCTTGTGTATGAATTGAACTTTCATATGCAGCAGGATACAAACAACGAGGACAAAATCCCAGGAACCAGTATGTGCGCAAAATGTAATCACACCCACACACCACTGTGACTTCAATAAATTCACCTTAGCCTGACTTATTCTAATTTTTTAGACTGAGCAGCCTCGTGCCTTGAAAAAACCCTATAAACTAGGCCATCTTAAATGATGCAACAGATCCTTAGAAGATATATTGCCCTGAGTCTTTGTTGTTCCTGCATTAAATGCTGAGGAGGTCCCTGTGCTTTGCTTGCTACAGTAGTTAAGCATCTCTGTGTTCACAGACTGACAGTGCTGCTCCCAGGTCAGTGGGGCTGTTTTTGCTAAGCGCAGAGATCGTGATGTATTACTACAACTTTTGCCACTGATGAGTCACCTTAAAGAGGATGTGAAATTGTGGGCATCAGCTTTTGCCTTCCCCCTTTTTTGAGGATGACAGCTTTGTAAGAAAAGCTCTACTTTTGAGTCGCAGAGTGAGCTCGGCCTCCTGTTGGCAGCAGGACAGAGAAATGTGTCAGTGCCCCAGAGAGCAAACATCTCAGTCTTCAGCATTCCCCACGAGACCGGTGACTTAGGTCTTCTATCATGATCCTAAAATAAGAAAGTTTCCCTCCAGTTGACAGAGAATCCACATCTGCATTAGCCTGTCCAAATCCTTTGCCTGATTTATTTAGACTCTTAGCATGTCACACATAAAATATCACCCGTAATTACTGTCATCACATCAGCAGATTTTCTAAGTAATTATTCACACTGCAAATTGAGTTGAAAATTCTTTGTTGGAAATCTCCATGCTGAATATATTGATGCCATGTTGTTGCGATATGGCTCTAAAATGTAAACACCGATTTTGAATGTGGAGATCTTTTTGTAATATGACATTTATATCCACAAAATAAGAAACAGCGTCCTGGAAAACGTTTATATTCCATCATATCCTGACCAAAGGTTCCCACAATCCATCTGTCCATCCTTAAAAAAAACAAAGACAGTAAACACCTTCAGTGCAAAGAAATAAGACACTAAATTATAGATCATTTTATTTTATATACTGGGTTCTAGGAAGCTGTAAGACTCACACACTGTAATTGTAGGCACTAATGGGATTTCTATGAGACCTTTTGGAGTAAAAGAAGATCATTTCGGACCGTTGTAATGAAAGCTCTGATATTTGTGTTGAATTAAAATACACCTGGAATTTTCCTGTTCCGTGATGGGGACAGTAAAATCCCTCTGACTGGAGTTTAAAGACTCCACTTGTTTAAAATGAATCGTTTCAACTTGAATGAGTCTGGTGATACTCGATCCTTTTGTTACTGTCAACAAATTTCACGAAGCGACCAAAAAGAACAAAGCTCGGTGCTTCAGGACTCCCCTGTTAATGTTGGTGGCCCATTACATCTCTGTCAGCATGATTAGGGAGAAACTACCAATCCGAATTCCATGAAGCATGTAGGACAGGTGCAGCCGCGGCAAAGGTGCAGATTCAGATCACTTTTGCTAACACTGCAATGTAGGGCACTGGCTTGGTGGAATACTGTGCTCCTCCAGCATGCTTCTATTAGGGGACCATTTTCTCCTGTTTACAGCAGCACAAATGATGTGAGATTCAGTCAAAATAAATACAGTCCCAGACTTTTCTTATTTAAAGAAATAATTTAACAGCTACAACCAAATATTAAAATCATCCTTCCTTATTTTCTGTCATATCTGTGCTGTTACAATATTCATATTATCCATGTCAAAGGTTTCAAATAAAAATACCTACAAGCATGAGCCAGAAGCTCAAAGCTCCACACTCACAGTTTATTCTACTCTTGGCTCTGTGTGATGTCATAAAGAGCACATAATCCAGCTATCTCAGGTCCACAGCACTGGCTGTGAGCCCCACACACCCGCTGCCCTGCCCTTCTGTTTGCAAGGGACAGCCAATCAGGAGAAAGTTGGCTTACAGCAGTAATTATCAAACATGGCGAATGTGGTACACCGCACTTCAGAACCCAGAAAAAAACTTTACACCCAACACTAACAATTTCTTCTCAGTCATTAAAAATCCAAGTGGTCTTTTGCTTAAATCAAGGTTAGTGCAATAACAGCAGCAAAGTCTTATTACTTTTTCTAAACAGATGGCATTCATTTGCCGAGTGTCTCTGCATATTTTTCATGTGGTTGTCCGAGCCCCATCTCCAGCAGTTCTCTGTCCCACCAGTGGGGTCCACACTGTTTAAGAACAGCGAGGTTAAGGGGTGATTTTAACGGCACTAAAACAGTGTGCTTCAGACGGTGGATGAACTGAGGGGCAGCTAATTAAGGATTTTTGACACTGTGATTCATGTAAGCTACTCTACTAGAGTCCAAGCTTTACAAAAGCTTTATGCTAGTTAAACACATATTCCAAAAATACTGTATATCAGAAATGAAAATGAAATACATAAACAATCCAGTGGTAAAAGGGTTTGAGAACCAAAGGCAGTCAAAACATACACACCCTGTACAGGTCTCCAGTCTGTGGCAGGGCCAACACAGAGAGACGGACAACAATTCACACTCACAATCAGCAATTAACCTAACCCCACTAACTGCATGTCTCTGCACTGTAGGAGGAAGCCATAGTAGCAGGAGAGATCCCACGCAGAGACGTGGAATCTGGCAACATCCTCACAGAAAGGCCAGATGGTGGACTTGAACCCAGGACCTGCTTGTTGTGAGGCAACAGTGCTAACGACTGCTCCGATGTGCATTGAAGATTGATTTCCTAAACCTGGCCGGTAGTTGAAACATATAGTGTCTAGAAGCTATAATTTTGAATGTGGAATTTATTTTGGCTATTTTGCAAAGAGCAATCAAAATTGATTTAATTTGCAAAATTAAGCTATATTCACTGCACTGACATCAGCAAAAGAAGGTTCCAGGGCTGGTAACAGAGTGACACAGAGGAGTGACTCAAGCTCCACAGTTAAGGTTGGGCACTTGCAGGTAGCAGAGCCTGGCTCTTTCCTGATACATTTCTTCAGAAGCAGATTCAAAGCTAAAGAAATTATTTTTCAGTGTACTGTCAAATAATTTTATCTCTCATATTCAGGCCACTAACAAGTGGGCAGACCAACTGCTAACGTAGCAGCAAAGGTAGAGTATTACAGCCGAGTCGAGCTCTAACAACACCAGATCCTACAATATAACAACACTCTTCAGAAGAGCCAGAGCCCAATCTAAAACAGTTCCATTTACTTTACACCAAAAAAAAAGATTGGTGACAAAAACCTGGCACCAGCATGACACCACAAAATTGCAGGGCTCAAACTTGGAACCACTGACTTTAGTGGCTATGGGAAAGGCTATGACAAGAAACCCTGGAATGATTGACAGATACAGATTCTTTCTGCATCTGTCACCAAAACCACTGCTTATGATGCACATAGTGTTTGGTTCTCAAACCTGCTGTAATGTGGGCTGTTACTCAAAAGGCAACAAGGCAGAACCAGTTTGGAACCAGCACCATGTTGATGGATGTGCGATACCACAACATATATTTAAATATATATATATATTCTCAGGTATAAGACAAAATACAGCTACATTGTGTTTTGCATCTGGCCTTTCGCAGCTTTCATGGTGTAACACTGTATTTACTTTGCTCTTCATTCCAAAACCAACTTTCAGTTTGAGGCCTGTACAGAAGTCCTCTGAAGAAAGAAGTCATTTGTAAATCTGTGTCCATGATTGGGCACACAGTGCAAATCTATATACAGAAATTTCAGTTCACATCAATTTGTAAAACCACATGTACAAATTTACACGTGGCTCTTCTTCTCCTGACAAAACCTAAACAGGTCTCCGTAGTAAACTGATATCTGAGTGCAAAACTGGTGTCCCTTCAATCAGCTGACCTTTGTCAATCACAAAGAACGGTGGTAACGATACGCCCTGCATCGTGCTTGCAGCTTAGGTCATCTTGCTCTCTGTAACGCATTAGTACCAGAGAGCAGAACAGCACAGGCACAATTCTGAGTCACTGGAGGCACAGACATAAATCTGGGAAAAGATCTCATTTCAGTCAGTTTGAAATCCTCACTTATGGCATCATGCTAGAGTGTAGTGACACGGTCCATAAAAGTGTATCAGTATGTGATGTATGCAGATGGTAAAAAGCAAACACAATTTCTTTGTCCACTCGTCTTTAAAGAAAAGACCTTATGCTCTATGGAACAGTGATGTTTCCAGCATGAGGTCATGATATTTTAATAGATAAATGAAAAACATATGCCCATTGTTTCAGTGACGTCACAGCAACCTCATGTGTTCTGTGCTGTACAAAGCAGGATGCTGGCTGAAAGGCAACGGCACAAAGCAAAGGGTTAAACTTTGGTTTCTAAGTTCATGTTCAAATCGTGAGCTCCCACAGCTCCCACAGCTCTCTTTGCAGCCGCTTACATATGTGGATGTCAGTAAGTAGGTGCAGACATGCGTATGTGCTGAATGCAGTGGGTGAATGCATAGCATGCAGCATTTATACAGGCTCCAGTAACACAGCCATGGAACAGTTCAGATGAGGTTAACGTAGATCATAAAAGAGTCAGCATTCATGTGTTAGAAAGTGAGCACGCAAACAAACGTTTAGAAAAAGAATGATGTCATCTTATCTGGCCCAAACCCTCCCAACTACCAGGAACCAAATCTAAGGAAAACAGTGTGCGGAGAGGAGGGAAGAGGAAACCTGGCGTGTGTTGGAGAAGCTCGGGTGCAGCTGGGAGAGGGGTCACGTCCACAGAGAGAGATTGAAACAAGCTATTTCTGGGCCTGCCCCACTGTCCCCACGCTCACATACAATCATGCATCATCCACACCCTTCACTATCTCTGCTCATCCATCACAGCCAGCCACAGCAGGGCCCAGTTGCAGATCCCCATCAAGACCACTGAATTCATGGTTTCATGTCTTCCGCTGATGGATGGCTGATGTGAGGAGGGTGGGAGCCACTACAGAAGAAAATGGCCACACCGGTTGTTGTCACTGGATTTCTCCGGTACGCGATCGTGCTGTTGTGAGTGAGCTCAGTCTGCTGGTGGATGAGCAATGAGGGCGTCAACAGCGTGCAATGGCATTACCATGCTACGATAGCCCAAAATGCAGCGGATTCGTCGCTGACGGTTAAGCAAATGTAGCCGATGAGTTTAACAAGCCAAAAGTCTAACATTTGGGAACAAACTTACATCAGCAACACTTGGTCTCCGCTGGCTACTTCAAAAGCCGCCCTCTCAACTATTGTACAGTGTACAGGCGCAGTCTTAATTTTACTCGTGTGGGCCAGAACAACCAATCAAATTCTTGCCAGCACCCTCTCCCTGAACTCTTCTTCTCACTCAACACCATAATGAGTAGGGGGATGGGCAGAGCAGGTGGTGGCCTATGAGCACATCCGCAATCCAAGTGGGAAATAAGGATATACATATCACTCCTTTCATTTGTTCCAATGCTGGAGTAGTAGCTGTAATTCATTCCCTCAAAATGGCTGGCCTCCTTTCTGGAGAATTTCAAGCCATGCCCTCCAAACATGTATGCTTTCATCGTGGTTAACAGAAACATGGGGGAAGAAAAAGCACAGGAAAAATATTTGCGAGCACATCCTTCTTCACCTCTCCCCCAGCACTCAGTAATTCTTTACCGCAGTCCAGTCTGTCCAATATATCACATCCAAGTCCCAAAAGAACAGGCCACATTCAAGCGATGCTGGCTATTTGAATTAAAGGAAGGCTATACCTTCTTAGGATCCTGCTGCAGCAAGCAAAAAAGCCATTACAAAGGGTTGGCTTCAGAAGAATCGCCCTACTGGCATGCTTTTTGTTAATACTGTCAAACATATACATACCACAGAAAAGACGATCTATACAGCTCCAAAAAGAATTAGGAGGAAAAAAAAAAAGGTGGCAGAGTTGGTGTGGACATTCGAGACAAACTCTTCTCCTTTTTCCTTCTCCTTTAAAATACGTGATCCTGTGTCGACCTGCGCTCGGTAACACCTCACTCTGTTTTTTTATTTTTATTTATTTTGCAATGTGTAACACTTATAATACAAAAGGGTTTTTTTTCCTTAAATTAAAGAAAGGGTAATATTTCCTCTTTTACAGCAGATACTTTAAAAGTACACTTAAAGTACCGGCTATGATAAAAGGAACATTTTGGAGGATAGCATTTTTCTTTGCTATGTTATTAGCAGTTGCTAACATTGTTAAAAGGCATTCTGAGAACAGTCTGAGAGTCGAATTTGAAAACATCTGGAGTATTTCTCACAGATCTACATACGACTGGCATCTATTTCCCACCTAAAGAGGTAATTTGATCTTCAGTACATCTATATGAAGTACAAAATATACTTCTACACGGGGATTATTTGCTTGCATCAGTTATCTCAGAAAACATCTGGACCTAATGAGCAGCAAGACGCTAAGCACCTGTTATTTTTCAGCAGGTTGAAGCGTCCTCTGAGGCATGAAGGACAAACAGCCAGACTCGTCTACGACTCAGCCGTTTTGTGTTTGGAGGATAAGATGGCTCAGCTTTGACCTCCGTATGATAGGGGTCAGTGAGCTGCATGAGCATCCATCTCCTGATTTGAGTGACACCCTCCGGCACAGCTAACGCTTTGGATGTATGTCCTCTGCACCGTGGCGTTGGGAGGAGGCAAACAAGATGGCAGTCCTGCATAGTTTTTAAAGAAGCGTGACACAGTTCATGTATTGCAGTGATATAAATACTGTAATGTTACAGTGACGGGTGCAGCCTGCTAGCTGGCATCCTTGTAAGCTGGTTCACTTCCCGGAAAGGGGACTTTTGTTCCCTGCCATAATAGAGCCGGGCGATATATCGATATTTTAAAAGGCCCCGTGTCTTGAAAATGCATTTTTTATAATCTTATGAGATTTCTGAAGTCTAAAGTCACCTAGTGCCAGCATTGTTCTAGGCCCCTGGCAACAAGACCACCTCCCAACATTACAAGCCAGTAAGAATCTTCCAATAGGAAGTGACCAATAGGAGCTGAGCTAAGATTCACCCATAGTCCCGTCCAACCCCATTTCTGGGGGTAGTGGGAGTGGAGTATCATCGCCTGCTGCTAACATGGATAGCTAAACATACTGCGGTGGACATAATGTTCATCAAACATATTCTGATCAGGGTCAGTTTAACCGTAGCTGCTGTTAGACAGCTCTTTGTGAACTGAAGCCGCTCTCCTGGTTAAAAAATGACCGCGCAGAGCACAAAACTCTGCTGCTGCCTCACCTGCTTGCTTTGTTTGTGTGAGTAGTCTTAACGTGTTAATTCTGAGTAATGTGTTAAGTGTCAGTAATGCTTCAGAGTCACGCAGGTAACAGCGTCCATGTTTGTGTGAAAAGATTTCTGATGCATATTCAAGTGTGGCATGAGAGCTTTTGATAGCAAAGCCATGGGGTCTGACCACGTCACGCATCCCAAGGCGGGTGGAGGGTGTCAAATGTGGGGGCTTGACCGGTATGGTGAGTTGATCACTCCAGTCAAATATCCAGAAAGGATCTGTGACAGCAAACAAAGCAATGAAAATAGCCAACAAATAACCAAACTAACACTGTCGTGGTTTCCCATCATCTGAAAAGCTGAAAACTCTGAAACACTTCAGATGATGAAGTATCCACAGGAACAGGAACAGGGGCTAATGTGGTTAACATAATTATTAACCTTGATCACATGCACACAGGTTAGAGCTCTAGGGGAAATGAAATGCTGAGGGACACCCATGAACTGTACAGACTTTAAGGAGCGATTTATAACAAATAGAGCAGTCCTGGGTGTGTGTTACTGTGTAATGATGTCGCTTTATGTGCTTCAGTGCAGTTAAATTCAGCTGGCTTTCTATTAGCCATTTACATCTGTTTGCTTCTCTCACTTATGCTGCATTTTACTGCGGCCGAACTCACACCAAGTCTGTTCTCATGGACATATTTTTCTGAACAACTATGAGCTATTGACTCAAATGTGGCCCATGACCTACATGGAAAAAACGCTAACACACTTAATAAATGATGCTCTGCACTGCCGAAATCTGGGTTTGTGTAACCGCAATGCTATCTGACAAACTGTTCACATACAAGACAAAGAGCGTGGTAATAATTCAGCTGTATTTACAAGTAAAGCTTTGGTTCAGAGAGAGAGAAAAGCATTGAGTGTCTCATTCAGGTCTGCATCGGTACCCATGTAGTCTACTGACTGACTGCACTGCTCCTATTGGCTGCTTCTCTCATTTACAGCTATCTTCCTGAAAGGTGCAGGTGCTGTTTCAGATCAGTTTAAAGCTACAGAAACTGAAGCACACAGTTCAAAACTGAGATCAAATCCAGGGGTAAACAGTTAAAGAATATTGATCTGCGTGGTACTTTTGGCTGAAACGTGAATATAAACATTCTGGGGAAATGGAGACTAACATTAATGTCAAAGTTGCAGAATATGGGGCCTTTGAAATTTAGCTATACAGGACAATATTAGACTATATCATTTATACTGATACAGTTTTATGATGAAACAGTTCCTCAGTGAAGCTGTGCCAATGTTTGCAGCTCTCGTCTCACTTGTGCAGTCCCACCCCCTCTCTGCACTTTAGCTTTGCTCTCAAAGTTCTCCCGCAGCAAAGAGGGAGACAACAGCGCTGCTCCAACAATGAGGTGGTGCATGTTAACCTAATGTGAAAACGATGCGTCAGAATAGCCGACAAAGTTTGTTAATGTGTAGAAACGAGAAGCTAAGACGGTCGCAGCTCAATCCAAAGCCACCAGACGTCACTGAGGAAAAACGATCATTTTTACCTTACAGAAAGAGTGGGATGCTGGTCTACTTTGTGTGTATTTGGATACAAGCGAACCCTTCAAAACACCAAAGTCGCACAAAGTATGCAACCTATTAAGGCAGCAGCAGACAAGCAACTCCCAGGTAAAATGAAGATATTCTAAATATACACATAAACCAAAACTGATTATTTTAGTAGAGTTAAGTGTTTCTGGCTCTGTCCTCAGCAGTGCATAGCTTTACTTTCTGTTCTAGCTTGGGGGGGTTGTGCGGTCTGCTGTCTACACTCTGACTGTGCATCAGAACTTCATACAAGCCCACTTCAAAGAAACAGAACTATCCCCAACAGTTTAGACAGTTATTAATTTATCTTCCTGACATCCATCAGGTCACCGGCGGCCCGTCTACGTTTAGGTTCGAGGTGGTTTTTAGCCACATGCTAAATATTCAGAAACTCGCAGATGTTAATGAAGTCTGATAAATTCATTTTTGGCTTTACAGTTTTTCCTATTAAAAACTTTGACTTTTGGATGTTCCAAATAAGTAGAAATCCCATAAAAAGGAGTGAATTCAGCTAACCCTAACCCTGTGGGCTGCCGGTGACCCAAAAGAAATATAGAAAATTGTTTTACAAAGTTTCTTAAAAACCAACAGCCTTAAAATATGACTTATAAAATGTTTTTTTTTGTTGTTGTTAATAGAACATGAATACATGTCTCTTGTAGAATATATCAAACATATATCATGGATCGTCATTCAGCCATAAAAAATATCGAGATGTGATTTTATTTTTTAAGCCAGCCCCGCGTCAGATCCCTCTCACTGTCAGCACACAGTTCCCGTTTCTATTTCTAGCTCCACTGTCAACAACAGCAAAATGTGAAAGAGTAATTTTGTAAATATAAAAGACCAGAATTGTCTGTCTGTAACACCCCCATGCATGTTTAGTCTCTCAAGGACATAGGGATAATTAAGTTCAAAGAGTTCATGATTACTGTGTGATTAAAATGGAGTGCAATTATTCCTGGGAAGCCAAATGAAGAGGAAATATCAAAATCAGTCTTCCACTAAGACATCAGTCCTTTGGCCGGGTGATGAGTCAGATGACTCGTGTATACGAGCCTTTGTGATCATCTTAATTACTGAGTGTTCATTCTTACCTGGGTAGAAGTCTTTGGATTTGGACAGCTTAATGGTGGCACCCGTCTCTTTCTGCAGTTGTACGATGGTCTGGCCGCCCTTGCCAATTATAGAGCCCGCTGCATAGCTGGGGATCAGCACCTTCAGGAAGTACTCACCCTCCTCTGGGGGAGAGGAACAAAATGGGAAAGGGTCATATTTTATAAAGCAGCTCTGCACATCTTCATATACACCAAACTGTTACAGTAAAAAATAAAAAAGATCATAATAAGGAAGACATAGCTTTGACATGTATGCAGAAAGGCAAAAAATCATAATGGCAGGTGCCTTTATTCCTCTGGTGAAGGGAAGATATCTTGTCTTTTGAGTAGGAGTCTTTGTAGCTTTGAGTACATTCACATTCTATCAGAGATTGGTGACATGTTCTGTGTCCTGTCCCAGATTTCTTGTAGAGTAAATGATGACCTCCTTTCCAGTTTGCAGAGGTCTAATTTTATCTGTTTTCAAGGAGTTTTTGCAACCTCTGACTGAATTCAAAGCCAAACCCAGTGTTACTAATCATTTTTCACACTTGAACAACAGGAAAGTAGAAGGAACGGTTCAATCTGAAAGTGAAAATGTATCTTCTAAAAAACATGAACTCATTATCCACACAGTTCATGGATGCCAATACAGTGTGAGCCTTCGTAATTAGCAGACGTGTGGAGAACATATGGGAACCAATCCCACAGATTTGCTCAAAGAGTACGCTGCCAAGATGGTCTAAATCTCCTCCATTTTGGAAGGGGCTTCTGTGGCTTATAGTGGCTTGTAGCAGTCAGTGAGTGACAGCACGTCAGTTCGAAGAATTTCCAGCCAAACCCGTTTCTCCCTTTCAGCTTGGGAAGTTCACTTTCCTACAGTTGCAATTAAGAATTAATCAACCCCAAAGTGGGCGAAGTGTCTGTCCAAGAAAGCCCTGATCATATTGAGTGCGTAATCTAGTAAAAAGCAATCAACCGCATATTGAGCTTGGGCCCAAATGTAATTAAAGAACCTGCCAACAATGCATCAAAAATCTTGTATTTATAGATGTGTGACGGCTGGGTTTACCCAGTGAATTACAATTATACGAATGACGTCATAGTAAACACTTGGTACAGATGCGTACTTGGTATACCAAAGCACCGATACATAATCTCCCTTGCATGCCGATTTGGATGCAATGACGTCATGTTTGATCCTTTTCAGCTGCCTCAAGGGTGACGTCACTGGAGCGGGCAGAGATGTAAAAAGGCACTGCATTTTCAAGCGCAGAGATGAGATAGGGTTCTGATGGCAAAGCCACGGCTTGTGTCACCATGTCACCGCGTCCCACTTCAGGTGGAGGGTATCGAATGTGGGGGCTTGACCGGCATGGTGGACGGATGGATCGAGGTGGACCAACCTGTTGCCTCAGTTATGCCCTCATTAGAATCAGATGTGAATGAACATGGCACTGTGACATTAAGGAATTTCACAGCCCACATGTTAGTTCTTCTTATTGCATTAATATGCCCCTCGTGCTTCATTCAGACACAGGCTTGTTGTCGTGCACATCACCCATAACCAACAGCTCTGACAAACGCACACAGATGATGACATGATTGTTAATTTCACTTTTGGTTTGGATTAATTGGCCATACTCGTGTGAAAGAGCTCCAAATTCCCGGGATTGCCACATTAAAATGAAATTACACATATGAATGTGATGAGCAGCTAATAAACGGTGCTGGTCAATTTGGCATTTTTCTGATAACAAAAGAAAGCTTTGCAAAACTCACTCTAATCAGTCCTGCTTTCTCACAACGAACAACAATAAAATGACCTTGGAGAACAAATAACCATGATTCACGACTGGCATGGTCGCTCTAAAGCTTCTGAGCTCTCCCTCAGCCTATCGCAAATATTGGCTGCCGTAGCCACACAAAGAAATTAATTTGAATGATGCTGATTGCAGGATCCACACATCCAACGACCTGTTGTTGACAGACAAGCCCAAACCCACTGCGTAACTTTCTGCTCATCTCCAGCCGGAGTAAACCCAGCAGGGGAGGAAGCCACTAAGATTCCCTCCATCACCCTCACAGCCACGTTTGCTGTCATTAGTCAATAATTAATTCTGTCCTAGTGTCTGAGATCACAGTAACAGGTTTTAATGGCGTCATGTGGTAGAGTAAACATGGCAATCTGTTGCTGCAATCCGCCAGGGAACGGGAGCAGTGGGGCACATCAGGAAACTGAGCCAGTGGGGTGTTAGTTCAGACCCCTGCTTCCAATACTGGAAGGATGGCTTGGAGACGTGGACTTTGAGCCAAATGTGTTTAGTTAAGTCACTCGAGGGGGGTGGGTCAGAAGGAAATGCCTTGTGACCGTCCTCCCTCCTTCTCACTACCCCTCCAAGTACCCATTCTGCATTTCAATGGACCAACCTGCTCCTGAGAGGCAGCAAGGACGATGGAACTAAAATGAGCAATAATGAACAAATGAGCTCTCGGTGTATAAAACTACATGTAGTCTAGCATGATGGATCAATTCAACAAGTCAGGCAAAAAGAGTTTGAGGCTTACCCATTCTGAGATCTGCTGCTGCTCAAGTCCTCTGTCAGATCGCCATCAATGCCGGGACACAATCTCTAAAGGGGATCTTAACATTAGCCTAGGCATAGGTGCAATGGTAGTGTTGAGGAATGCGGCCAGTCGACCTTTTTCACCGAGGTCTATTTCATCAGTGGGTACAGAAAAGGAGATTTCACCGCAGCATCCGAGCCATGCCTGCAGCTGGCCAGAGCCTCAATTGTCCGAGAAAATGCTAATGCAGGCTCTCAGTGTTTTCAGTGAAAGACGGCGTGCATTGTTCAAGCCTGCATCGGTTTGAAGGGGGGGGTCTTCCCTGCCGCATCACCCTTTTCACTGCTCTCATCCATATTCATCGAGTGGCCTGTCTGTCTGCAGCAGCACGCGGGACTGACACCTCGCTCAGCCAATGGGCAGCCTCCTCTGTCCAGCACGTCATATCCCCACCCCCCCGATGCCGGTCCCAAAAAATTGAATTTTCTCCCCTACTCCGCCTCTTTTGACGCAGCACTATAAAGTACGGCAGTCCATTCACTCACTTTTTTCAGTGGAAAGTGACAAAGGTGAAGTGGCGGGGGGAGCAGGTCTCAGCACTGAGCAAGGAAGCATGTGGAGTGACCTTCAATAGTGGCTGAAGAGGTGTATGGAGAACATAAGCAGATGATGAAGGAGGTGGAGGAGGAGTGATCTGAGACGGCGTGCCTTACGCCACCCACCCTCCTCCTCTCCTTTCCCCACCCCCAATCCCTTAGACGGCCATGTTTGAGAGGGCGGAGGGGCTCATCAACCATTGCAAATGGCAGTGCCGCAGAATGGTGGAGGGGGGTGATGAAGCCAATCACTACAACTATAAATCTTGCACCGAGAGGTATCTCAAGTGAGTGTAAATGTGTGTAAAAACTGCATCGTGAACATGTCAGTGTCTGTGTGTGGACCTGGGGATGGGTCCAGTTTCATTTTATACTGGTTGCCACAGAAACTGTTATCATTTCTTTTTTTTTTTCAGGCTTTTGATTAGTTTAATCCATAAATCAAACCTGAGCATCACGGCCCATTTGGCTTTGGAGCGAATGCCTTCCAGAAAATTCTCGCAGTCTCATTCACTGAGAGATGCTCTGGTATATATACACAGTTCCCCTGTAGACTCCACTCCCTCCTAACCGTCTATCTCTCTCTCCTTTTCTCTCAGCTCTGCTCTGTCTTCATTTCTATTGCTCTCTCTCATTCTCTCTTTAACTGCCACCTGGCAAATTCACAGTCCGCTCACGTCACATCGCTCTGCAAGGGCACCTGTGTCCTTCCCACCAAAAAAAAAAAAAAACTAAAAATTAAAAAAAAAACTGCTCACATTCCACTGCCAACCTTTCCATTAGCAACATTACGAGATCATACCTAATCCCTGAGCCACACAACCTTTTTGGAAGGCACATGCTTGGCAGCCAGATGGGCTCAGAGTGTGGGTAATTAGAAAGAGAAATGAATGAATGATGTTCGCTTTAAGGCGAGAAAAGCAATGCTGATAAAAGAGGAGTAATTCCTCTCATTCAGTGTCCACAACTCTTAATGCACAACAAGGGGATCAGCTTTGAAAAAGCACAGGCTTCATTCCCTTTGTTGTAACTGCCAGTCACGTTTAATGATCAGTTCGGTAGGAATAACGTGATCAATATCAGACGTAGTCAAGGGGTTGGTGATTACAAGGATGACTGAAGATTATCAGGCTGTCTACCCC
>JASGAU010395724.1:0-15439 GCA_030220045.1 Australoheros facetus
CGATGTGGGTATTGCACAGTTACAGTGGGTGAGTGTGAGAGTTCAGGGTGGTGATTGCTCTGGAGAAGAAACTGTTCTTGAGTCTGTTTGTTCTGGCTTTCATGCACCTGTAGCGCCTGTCAGAGGGCAGCAGGTCAAACAGGTCAAAGCCAGGGTGGGAGCTGTCTTTCATCATGTTCCTGGCTCTGCTGATGCATCGGGAGGTGTAGATGTCCATCAGGGAGGGGAGAGGGCAGCCAACGATTCTTTGTGCTGTCTTGACTACCCTCTGAAGCCTGACCAGACCTGCCTCAGTGCAGCTGCCGTACCATACTGTGATACAGTACGTCAGCAGGCTCTCAATGGATGAGCAGTTTTGCAGGTTAAATAAGTACAACTAATCATTTCACTGTACTCATCTTTATTGTTGAAATGTGAGTGTGTGCATCTGCCAGCTTCCTGTTAGTAGACGTGGTGAAAGCATTAACGTGAGCCCCATCAGGCTGCTTGCTGTCATAGCCTTTACTGTGACTGAGAGACACCATGTGTCAGTTTTAACTGTCCAATGACGCGAGGGTAAAATTTAGTCAAATCTTTACCTTTCTAAAATTAAGAAAAAACTAAATAAGCACATGGGAGGCTGTGATTCTAACTGTAATAAAACAGAAGGGGCTGGCAGCATGATGGTACCCTTTCAATTTTCCTTTAAAAAAAAAAAAATCATCCAGTTCACACTCAACATGATCAGCTGTCAGATTTTCTAAAGCATCTCTTGGTGCTGTCTGAGCCAGCTGAAATCAGATAAATAAGTAAATGCACATGCAGGGTATAAATGGGCCAACCGTGCCACTGACTCATCCTCCAAGTGTTTGACAGACAATGAAGCCAGCCCCCGCAAACGAAATAAAGCAAAACAGCCTTGAGGCAGGAAAGATGTAGAAAAAGTTGCACTCTCACACCCTTCCAATGACACCGCTTTCACTCTATGTGCTAAAAGCTTTTAGTCATAATCAGAAAGATGCAAAGAAAACCAGACACAAATGTACAAATTGTTTTATTTCTACCTTTAAACAGACACAAATCGTGATTGACTTGAAAACAAATGAAATACAAATAAAAATACTGTTAATTTCCGTTGTGTTATCTTAATCGCAATAATCATTTTTATTTCTACCCAGCGACAGTGCATGGTGCAAAACATCCCTGATTGATTAAAAAAAAGAAAAGAAAAATCCTACACTAAGAAGCTTTGCATTATTTGGGGTTAAATTTATTAGTAAAAACAAAATGGAAAGAAAATGTGATGAGAGCGCAGATCCTTAGAGGTAACAATTGTAAATATAGAGAAGCAATCTAAAAATTTATAAGCAGAGGTTTTTACAGCTATGAAATGGAAGTGAAAGTGGCCTTTATTGGACCATTGATCCAGGAGCCAAAGGTCTGCAAGTCCCACATCTCTCTTACAGGGGCCACTTAATGTTGTGGAGAACGTCTCCAGCCTTGTATGAACCCATTGTCGTCCTATAATCACAAAATCCCATATTTTCAGCTCCCTTTGTAAACCACATCAACTTAAACACTGCCCCCAGAATTCACCAGCAGGCCGAGCCTGGGCTTAATTTAGCCACTTAAAATTTTGAACAAAAACTGAAATCACTCACACATACATATATCCTGTAATAATGGCATTTAAGCTTATATTTTACTCAGTACACGAATCATACCATTTCATTTGAATATATTTAAATTTCACTTCCTGAGTTGATCTTACTCAATGTGAATCAAACATGAGCACACAGTCTAATGATGNCATACACACACACACACACACACAACAGCCTTCTCCTGCATCATATCGCCTGCAGTTAGGGGTTACACTGTATCCTGTTAGAATACAATCCTGCATGACTTTCTAGCAGCCACCACCTACACTGGTTTGGTAGAAATCACTGTATAGCTGGAATGGCTGGTTTTAATACCTGGCAAGCTGCGGTTGTGTGTGTTCATATGAGAAAACGAGGACAGACGAATGAAATCACAGATCAATTATGTAACGGGGCAAAAGGTTATCAGAAAAGGACAGTGAGACACCCTGAAACGCTGCAGAAAGATTTTCCAGCAGTTGCAACAACCTGTGCCGAAGCATGGCCCGCCTTCACTGGGAACACCCTGTATGCCAACGGGGGAGGAAAAAAGAAAAAAGGACCAGCTCTGACATAGAAGTAAGAGATTGTTCCTATTAAAAATTCATGAAAGTGGAATCTGAATCAAGTCAAGGTGATTATATATGAGGGGCAGCAGGTGCTATATTCGAATAATATTCAACAGCATATATTTAACTCTGTCTATGGCTCTTATTTGTTTTATTTTCTGTGGGAATAAATTCTGAACATACTTAAAAGCAACTATGACTGCACTCACAAGCAACTCCACAATCTGGCCAATATATTTTACAAAGCGCGATCTAAGAAGCATAAAAAATCATCTACCTCACTGCCATACAGCACTAGCTGCTCAACCTCGCTTATAACTGAAACTTAATGCTGGATTCAATTGGAGTTCACTGTACATGATTATCTTTAGTATCATCTTCATGGTTTTTTCTGCTCAGACTCCCCATGCACACATAAAGGCCAGTTATGATTAAAAAAAGTTCCTTCCCCAATATCAGTCTTTAGCTCGTGTTTTGCCAGTTTTAACTTGCATGCAACCCCTCATTTAGTGTGGGTTTTTACATTTAAATAAACCCACTCCTAGTTTCATCATAGAACAAAAAGAGTGAAGTGGTCTCAGCTGGAGCATTTTGAAAGGTTAAAGCGAATGAATCACAATCTCCATTTGTTTTTGTTTTTTGCTTTTAATCACAGCATAAATGTGGGGAGAAAAAAAAATCATCTGGCCACTTTCTTCTCAGCAGGAATCTTGAGTATCCTGTGCAAAGTTCAACACGGACTTAATGTCAGAGTGGCGTTTATTTGTGCAACATGTTAACTGCACGTGGTGATGCCATTACCTTCCTGGTCCTGTCAGTCTTCTTGCAAAAATAATAATTAGCTGTATCAGAAGCCAACAATCATTAGAAAAAATAAACTTTTTTTTTTTTGGATTAAAAACAGCAACATCTGGCTCAACCAGATTTGTGTCGTTTGTGTTGTTCATGATTTTTCCACTTATCTGTAAATGCCACTTTGTTTCCACTAGGTGTAAACTACACCAAAATTACACATCCTAGCTTCTACGTTTTGAGTCTTAGTTATAAAATATCTCCAGTCAATTCAAGGTACCACAAAGGAAAAAAAAAAAAAAGAAGCAGCCATTATGCGTGACAAATATAAAGCAATGGCAAAGTGATCAACATCATGGCATGCTTCAAAAAATGGTTATTTTTATTCATCTTCAGCTTTCAGTGAACTAAAAACAAAAAAATAAAACCACATTGGTTTCATGTATCTACAAAGAGGAAAAAAAAAAAAGCAAAACTATTTCACATCCATAAATCATCCTCAAAGCATTGGTTTTCAAAACTGGAAGAGGAAAAAAAAAAAAAGATTGTGAATCCATTTCATTCAAGGACTCACCTGCACATATATGCACTGATGCACCCAGTGTGTGGTATGTGCCGTTAACGTCTGCCCGTGCAACTTGATCCCATAAAACCCAGCACCCTCCCCTCCCTCCACACAGACATACATGGACCTCTGAAACAGGATGTACAAAAGCTTGTGTTTAGCATTAAACAGTGCAGGGCCTTAACGTAAACAGCTAAGACTCTTCCACTCCTCCGCTGCAGGTTTGAACTTACATGAGCAGAATTCATCTCTACAAAATGACAGAAAAACCGAACGCAGGGCACAGGAGGAGGCAGAAAACATACGTACAGAACACAGCAGCTCCCTCTGCATCATTCACACTTTTCTTTTTACGCTCTCATGCACACAAATTCACTCAGTCAGCCAAACAAACAGTTAAAAATAGTTTTAGAGAGGAAAAAACATGATTGAACCCTGGACAGTTGTTTTCTTTGTTGCCGTTTGGTGACGAGGGAGACAAGTTTGGGAGGTAGAGGAAAAAAAAGCATTGGGCCAACAGGGGGTGGCAGGTCGTGGGAGGTGGACCCCGCAGTTGTTATTTCTTGGCCTTGGCGGCCTTAGCTGAATTTCGTGGAGGGGTGACCGGCCTCCCTGATCCCATTCCTCCCCCAGCACCATAAGGATATAATTTCTTATCTGCTGGCTTCAGAATCTGTGAGAGAGACAAAGAAGTAATCAATTAGATCAACGGATGCGCACAGTGAACTCTAATGCAGTGAAAGCAGAGGCTGAGCCAGAGACTGGGGTTGAACTATACAGGTAAAACCAACAGAAACAGATTCGTTTCAGTATAGAAAAAAGTTTTGTTTTGCACACCTGGAAGGAGCACATGAGCGTCTCATCCACACTCATCATGGCACCAGCGTTGTCGAACTCTCCACAGTAGTTGGGAGCAGAGAACAGAGTGACGAGCTGCCTCTTTGCAAAAAATTCATAACCGTCTTCAACCACCTGAAGATAGAAGGGAGACCGTTAATATTACAGACAAGAAAACAGAAAAGAGAATCATTCAGATTTTTAGGTTAACTGTACATCTCTGCAGGGATGTTAGAAAATATCGCACAATACCAAATTTCTTTGTTCACTTATAATGAAATCAATCGAAAAAAAAAAAAAAGGAATATACTCCTTGGCGGTTTCATTAGGCATACCTCAACAGGGAACAACAGGGATCTACAGGTAATAAGGTGCTAAATTTAACAATGAGACCATTTTGATGCCAATTTTAATGGAATATAAAACCAAACTATGACGTAAACCAAAAGTGAAAACATCTTCTTTCCAAGTAAACATACTGGTCAGTTTAAAAAAAAAGAAAAAAAAGACAAATACATAAAAAGGTTTTGACTGAGTTTAAGAACACTGTTGTCTTAGATGTATCCCATCATCCCTTGTTTGAAACACCCTCACAGTTTACTTTCTCACTTGCTTTTAACACCAATAGTATTTTTTGTTCAAAAGAAGTTATTTAAACTTGAATCCTCACATTTCTTTCTAAAAGCAGGCTGGCAAAGCCAGGCTTCTTCATCTACAGGCACCAGTATATGCAGGTTTTTGTTTTTTATTTTTTAAATATATGCTTTTAGGCATGACCTACAGCCGTTAAATTAGCTTATGCATCTTCTTAATCTACTGTTCAATGGTATAAAAAAATTTTTAGTTAAGTGAAATTTAAAACTAGCCTTTATAAATTAAAAATACATCAAAAAGATACTTTTTACTTTAATACTTTTTATGGATTCAACTTTGAAGAGTTAACCCACTCTAAAAAATTAAACATATTAAGATTTATTCCCAGTGTCCATCCATACAAAAATGAATGATGTCAAATGACAACTTCATTTAACAGTGACAAAACTAGTAAACATTACCTGATGTGCCCTGCATATTAGGTCCATGTCATGTTTGTGCAAAAATTTGGCCACCACATCTGCACCGAATGTGAAGGAGACTCCACGGTCGTTTTCACCCCAGCCGAGCACATCTTTGTCAGGATCAGCCCACAGCAGGTCACACAACAAACCCTGATCAGGCACATCTGTGGGTCGCATAACTCTGCGAATCTGCTCCATCGACTGGAGATCAGGAGAGAGACCTGAAGAAAGAAAAAACATGTGCCTACCTTAACCTGGATTTAATGGCCTAGTCTTCAAAAAGTCCTGTATTAATGAGACTCACCTCCATGACAGCAGAAGATTTTCTCATCTACAATGGCAGCCACAGGTAAACAATTGAAGCAGTCTGTGAAGGTCTTCCACAACTTAATGTTATACCGTCGCTTACCTACCAAAGAGAGGAAAAAAAAAAAAAGAATAAATAAATATTACGTGCAAATTTCAAAAGTGTACATTTGTTTTTTTTCTACTTTTAGAGGCTTTTTGTGTACTTACACTCATCATAAAAGCCATAGATTCGATTAATAGAAGCGCATTCGTGGTTGCCACGCAGCAGGAAAAAGTTCTCTGGGTATTTGATCTTGTAGGCTAGAAGCAGACAGATGGTCTCCAGCGACTGTTTTCCTCTGTCTACATAGTCTCCCAGGAATAAGTAGTTGCTTTCTGGAGGGAAGCCGCCATATTCAAAGAGCCGAAGCAGATCGTAATACTGGCCATGGACATCACCTGCAGGGGGCAGCAGAGATGTGCATTTTAAAAACAACATGCTATGACTGCTGCCTGGTGCAGAGGCTTCTGCCAGAAGCGCCCACACTTATCAGCTGATAAAACCATTCATTACAGACAAGCAAACCATGAGAAAAACCTCTCATACTGATCATCTTCTCCCGCCTGCAGTGAATCCTCTAAGACCTGACTACATCATGTCTTTTTCCCGTGAAACTCACAGACCCTTCAGTTCATTAAAACTCACCACAGATTTTCAGGGGAGCCTCTAGTTCGAGCAGGATTGGCTGGCTCAGGAAGATTTCACGGGATTTGAGGCAAAGGCCACGGATTTCGTTCTCGGTCAGCTGGACGTTCTTCCCTGGCCGAGATCCCTTGACTGAAAAGAGGAGTTTTAAAGAGAAAGAAAAAAAAAAAAAAAACAAAACAAAAAAAAGCACATAAAGGGACAGCCATTATGGGAGATTCAGTAACACCACAAAGAGATGAGATCTGTAAATAAGACTGAATGAAGACTGACGTAAAACAATGAAAACGTGATCCTCTGATTTTGAGCCAGACCACCAGATTGGAAAATTAACACCTCCCACCAACCAACTGCTCACAAATTCTGTTAGCAGACCAGTCCAAGAGACACTTCAGCAGGTAGATACATCATTTAGAGGTAATAATGTGCTACAGATTTTGGAAAAAACAAGGTACTAACACAAGATACACTTTTAACGCTTACCAAAACGTAACACCACAACATGAGCTAGTCAAGTATGCAAAGAGAGGCAGCATCTGAGAAAACCTGATCAGTGGAAAATAGGTTGATATGCTCAGCCTCAACAAGCACATCTTTCTGCTTAGGTTGCAATCCAAACCAAAGCTAGAAGATGTGAAACCCACTTCCCCTCCTCGCTAATGTGGCTGCAGCAAAGAGATAGCAAGCACTTAATTAGGACTGTAAATATGCACTGTGAAGAAGCAACGATTGGCACGCCACTGGCTGCAAAACCAATGTCTCAAATCAAAAATAAAGCAATGACACAGGCTGTATCAAAGATAATCAGGGTTTCTGCACCATTTTAAACAAAATCAACTTTTTGAAGGATCACAATGTATTATACTCCACATTTTAAAAACAGGCTAGAGATTAATACTACTTGTTCAGTATACAACTATAATCTACCTACGTACCATCTATTAATCCTTAAAACAGTGTTTCATTATTTTCTTTGCAAACAAATGACAGCTAAATTGCAAATTATTAAGACAAAATAAGGAATCTGAAGGCGTGACTATGGTTTGTGGTCAACAATTACTGCTCAGAGCTTCTGTCAGTGTATGACAAGCCTGGCCTGTTGTAACCTTCCACAGCGAGTTTCAATTTTTAACATTCGACAACACCCTGTCTGCACCTTTAGACACATTACTTCATGTTGCAACTTGCAGCAAAGTTAAACAGAAATCAACCTCATGTAATGACTGTGACAAACTAAACATGCAGATCATCTGCACACACAGCTTTTATAACTTGTTATTCTTTAACTGTCATTATATAAAACAAACCTGCAGGGGATGGGAGAAGCTGACAAGATCACTTTTCTTCACCTTTGATCTTAATAAACAGGCACGTCATGTCATGTCTTTTTACTCACAAATGTTATGCAATGTGATTACAATAAAAAGCATTGCTGTTGTTGACCCAAGAAAACACTTTCTTTAACTCTCTACCCGGGTTCACTGTCTCAGTGGTGCTACAACCTCAAAGAGGATTAACCAGCTTAACCACAAACTACAACATCTCTGCTGTTTTGTTTCAACTTCAACCTTGATTGGGGGAAAGAAAAAACAAAACAAAACAAAAAGCTAACTTGGTCTTAATTTTGTACTTTTAAAAAAAAAATTCCACACCAATCTCTTCTTCACAGAAAATGTGTGAAATGCTTGCACTGTGGGATCCTGCACCAGTGTCACTTTCCTGCCGTGTTTTCCACACCACTACCAATAGCCTCTATTTCAATAGCCTACTGTGGAAACAGGTTACTGAGAGCAAGAAAAGGCATTGATTAGTGAGTGCTGCTTTAGCCTGTTTGTTTCACAGGTGAACTCATAACTATGGATTTATGCTTCAGCAGGAAATCTATGCCATAACCTATGTCATAACCACAAACCCTTTTGAACCCTAGGCTGTAACTTATGGCGTAACCTGATGTGCACTTCCCTAGAAATGTCGGGTCAATCAAGTTCGCAACGATTGTGATTGGCCTGTTCAGCAGCGTTAATTCCGCCCGTGCATTTCCAACTACATGCTGCAGTTTTTAAAATTTATTAGAGAATAACAATCGTCTCAGTATAAAAAAATAATGATCGTAGTATCAAACTAAGGACTCGCAAATGTCAGCAAATTTCTGGCGAGAGATTGCTGAAACTATCAGAATGGACGTGAGGGAACGTACAAAGAAGTGGAAAAGCAAATGTGACAAATATGTTTGCACCCGAAAAAAACAAAAAAAAAGCTGCCCACAACAAAGAGTGGGGACCCAAGAGGGGAAAAAGGTCCCAGCATTTTATTTGTTTCTATCAGCACAGGACCACACACTAATTAACACACAGTGCTTCTGGCAGAAGCATAAATGCCGGCAACAAATGTACATTATGTCGTAGACTCTACAATTCAGTGCACAAGTCTAAATCAGCCCTAAGTTTTGACAGTTGGTGGAAAAACTGTCATTGGCCTGAACAGACCAGCAGCTGGCAAATTAACTTGCCCCGACTACTCTTTTTTTAAAAACTGTCCCAGCGTATCAGGTAATGTCAAACTCTGCACACATGGCTTCCTGATCTGTACGGGTAACCGGATTTGTTCTACAAATACCCTTACATTTGCATTAAGGGACAGGAGTAATTTTTACAGTGAACAGAGTCAGCAGCAAATAAAACTGTGCAATGAAAACATTTATGCTAAGCCTGTGGTGTCAACCTGCAAACAAACCAGCAAAACACATCTACAATCATCAATCAACGTAACAAGAGAAAAAAAAGATAGAACATGAAAACACATTTAATTCCCAAATAAATTTTTATGGGAAAGAGGACTTTAAGACCAAATTTTGGTTCAAATGTAAGATTTTAATTTTTACTGATTATCTTTAAATGGGCTCAAAACAAGCTCTTATGATGATGTTCATAAGCTTCATAAGAACTCAGATTAGTAAACATATATTTAAGACAGAGAGTCTGTGCTAACTTAACAGACCTCTGTGTTTTCCTGTTAGTTCTGTCCACGTGATAAAACAAAACACTTAAAACAAGTTAAATATTTTTGACTGTCCTGTTCGTGTCCTTTTTTTTTTAGCACCTGTCAAACTCTTTGATGGATGCTAAAATTTTTCGTATGCAAGAAAAACTTTGGATAATACTCTGCTCCTGTCATTCAGTCTTTACTAAAGGTATTTTAAGAATTCAGTCAGTTTGTCCAGAGTCTTCTCATCGTATGTTTTCACACTTACCCCACAGTCATGATAAAGACTTGAACAAGTCCAGGTAATTTTCCTGACAAACTGTCGGTCCCACATCACATGAAATAGTCGAAACAGCTTTAATGCTAGAAAAAGTAGGAGTGTGATGTAAATGACAGCCACAGGAAGAGGAAAAAAAAAAGGTAGTCAAAGTCTCTCAGGCAGTGTGAAATGATTCAGACCAAAATATTTGCCCATTGACACACCAGCTGCAGGGTGTGGATGTTATGCCATGTGAATCTGCATTTCAGTGTGCCACACACTTACACAAGACTGCTTGCGATGGAGTTTGGATTCAGGTTTGTTTGTATCACCGACAGAATCAATCACACCCCCGCGTGTACATGTGCTGCTTGATGCCAAAGTAGCTCCTGACACAAACTGTACAAGCCTTCTAATGAGACGACTCATTCCCACCCAGTAAATTTCTACACAGGCTAATGAACAGAGTAATATACTTTACGGAAACAGAAATGCCTCCAACCATCTGAATGACAATTATATTCAAGCCGCAGGTAAACAGAGCTCTCTCTAATGGGACTGATTTAATGGTTGTCAGGTGTTCAACAGCTCACAGATGAACACTTCCACGTTTAAATACCAAAAGAGCAAAGCAACATGCTATAGCTCTTTTCAAACTGGATTTCTCTGACAATATTAAATCTTTAAAATGACTCTACCTGCTACTCCTCAACACAAGTTCAAACGCAAAGCTGCATAATTATATGTGAACTGATATCAATCACTGTTACTGTTATCCAAAACACTACATTTCAAAGGCATTACCTTGGCACCCACCAAAGAAGTTTTGGTCTTCACCTAATTAGCAGGTTTACCGATGATAAAATTCTGCATTTGTGTGCAGCAGTCACCCCCCAAATGACCATTTTGAGGCAAGAAAAATTCTGATTAGCTGTCATAACCATTAAGCAATAAACCCATTTCAAATGTGCCCTACATAAATCAATTTAACTACACAAAACCACATTTAAATTAAATACTATTCTAATACCACCAGAGCAGTGGTGGTGATTTGATCTCAGTATTAAAAATGTTGTTTTATTATACTTGGAACATGCCTTGTGGTGAAAATGCATTTCTCTGCAATGATAACATGACAGATACCATCAATAAGAGCAAACATTTAAGTAGCACTGACTCTGTGGTATAACAGAAGAGGATGTCAACTACTTCAAACACTTTTGCACAGTCAATCATAAGCAAATTTATTAAAAACTGTCCTGAACAAAAGATTTTCATATATGAGCTCTAGACAATTTTAGGTCAGGATATGTGGAACTATTCAGTTTAACACTTTGCTCCATTACAGGCAAATGAAAAGCCTGATAAGCCTTTAAAACAAGCTGGTTATTGACAGAGCAGCGCACAGTAAGACGATGAAGAGCAGAGCAAGCAGCCATGCTATGGCCTTATCACTGCCATGTTTGAGGTGGAGGAATACAAGTAAATATTTAGTACTACGGCTGCTTTTCTAATTTATTTAACGTATTATTTATAAATAAAACACATTTTACATTTTCCCCATTACATTCTATTTACATATCTTATATAGAAGGACGATAGCTGTTAGACTGAGTTGAATCAGACATTAGTGTGATACTTTTTTTTTTGTAAATTATGATCACAAAGAGAGGAATACACAGGCCAAACAAGTCATTAGCCAATGAGTGTGGCTTCATGTTTCAGTCAGATCCACCGCTCACTCATCACGGCTGGTTTCAAAACAAATGGTGACAGTAACATATGCTTTGTAATGAGGTTTCACTAACCACAGGTGACGACATGGCTATGTCTGTCTATTGTCCATGACCACAGCCTGACGTGCACCTTCCCAGAAATGTAACATATTGTGGCGAAGCAGACCCAAACAACTTTGGAAGGTCCTTTTGGTGTTAATATGTGGTTTAAATTCAGTATATTGTTTAGCACACGGATATTTTTCAAATAAAATGTAATAAACTGTATATCTACCTTGCTCATTATGCTAATAAAATAGCTTGTATTCTGTCAATGCAGATATGCCATTTAGACTCAGTCATGTTTGAAGACTTGTCTCCTTTGTGCTTTTCAGTAAAAGTAGCTGTTAATGGTTTATCAGGCCCAACATGACCAGCTAGCTCAGTTTCACTTGTGATGGCAGACTAATGCAGACACCAGCACACAAGTATGAATATAAACAAAAATGTCACCCACTACAGTACTTGAGGTGACTGACTGTTGTGATTTGGCACTATATAAATAAAACTGAATTAAATCAGTGCAAAACTATAAATTACACTTAAAGAATTCATAATTGCTTTGTGGGTTTTGAGAGACTGTTTTTCCTTTAACTGTCAAACTGTGCTGCTGTTACTGTTGAGACTTAATTTAAAGGCCATCTCACATTAAAACTAATGCAGGTTTAACAGTGCTTGCAGAGGACTTTTAAAAGGGAGGGAGTGAGTAGGAATCAGCACACTGATGGAGAATAATGGCACTGTCCTGAAGTGACAACTAAAAATAGTGAAAAGCAGGTATAAATACTGCAGCACCACTTCTCACTTTAAACCTGGATTACAGAAGGCTAAGCACTGACAGAGCTTACTCCAAAGTTAGCCACACAAGCCAGTGGGCAACAGTAAGCTTATCATGAGGGGGTGCAGACAAAAGGCTTTCCAGTACACTGGTCAGGCGGCCGAAAACAAAGAGATGGAGCGCCACAGAAAAGCTGCGGGGATCTCGGGGGGTGCTGGAATCAACAGTTGAAATGGTCCGGCGCTCCCTGACTCAATGCCGGGTGTTCTGGCCTGGCTTATGTGATGTGATGCTCACCAGGTATGCTATTAGCAGCACACGCTAAGAGTTCACTTAGTTCTAGATCTACGCAAGTAATCCAATTGGAACTTGCTACCCAAACACATTTAATTGGTTCGGTCTTGAAACACAGCCAGCATGGAGGAGGGTTACCTTGTTGTCCATATGGGAAACTGAACTAGCATGGGGAAAATTTATCAATCTTTGATGTAGCGCCTGCAGTGGGACAGTTACTCCTGAGTCTTCTGCTGAACACTGGCAATACAAATATCAGCTTTACGAGAGTTTATCCTCAGCAATAAAACCACAAACATGGTTAAAAAAAAAAAAAAAAGGTCACATAGTTACATAAGTGGATATAAATACAGCCACTATCAAGAGTGTTTGCCTTCTCCTGTGTTTGGCAGACAGACAGTATTATCACAGCCCAAGTACAACAATCTATGTACAAAACATTCCAGCAGCAGTAGCCAGAATGGCCCACAGTCAAAGTCACACAGGCTCCCTGGGAGGTACTGTGACTGCACATGCATATTTGTACATAATCCCAATCACATCCACCAGCTCAGCTTAGTCTGATCATGCAGGGCCTATATTTAAAGAAGGTAAACAAACTGAGAGCTAAGGTCAAATGCATTAGCAGCACTGAGACAACAGCACATTGAGAGAACTCACTACCCCAAATGTTTCTTTATTTACTGGTAAAAACACCTTTTTGCATGTATTGGAGAGGTGCAGTGGTAGAGACAGGAGAGTGGGTCGAGAGTAAAGGTTCAACCTGCTGAGAATCAAACTGAAGACTGACTGCTGGCTTCATTTATATCCCTGTGGTAAAGCCTCAAACCACTCCACTATCAGGTGGCCCCTAAAGGCACAATGTCAATGAATCATACTGTGTGGGAGAGTTTTTTACCTCATCCATAAAGCACCCTTAAGTAATTTTGTAATTTCTAATGCTGGGTTATATCAGAGGTCGACAACTTTTCAATGTGCATGGAGCCACAAAACACATTCGGACTTTATAATGAAAGCAGCAAAGCCTTTTTTATAAATAAAATAGACTGGACTTTACAAATAAAAGTATAACCAACATATATAATGTTGATCCAGTGACAAATTCACAAAAAGATTATTCTATATCAACTGTTTCACATGGGAAAACTCATTATTGCTTAGCCCAGTGCACTGACATGTAAGGACAACTACAAGAGGTCACATCCTAATTTCTTCTAACCGCTATTTGAACTGTACAGTTGGGTCTGAGTACATTTATTCTTCTGTTTGATGTCCTTTGGGATCCTGTTACACAATCACCACGCGGATGTGAAGATAAAACAGCACTGTTTATTCCTCACACACTTCCAGCCATGACAAATTTGTCTTTACACCCCAATTCCAGTTAGCAGTCAGATTTAAAGCCGACATCTCCTGCACAGTTAGCACGGAGAGCAAATACAGAATACTGATTGTTTCGTATCTGCTTCAGCAATATCAAGATTTCAGCAAAACTATTGCAATGCATTTGTTTACAACGACTACATATTTTACAGTCACAAGATAATTATAATGTATATTATATTTTTGTAAAGAAAAAATAAGTTATGTCAGCAATTTATATTGTGGTTCAAAGCAGCAGTAAAGGAACAGAGAGGGCCAGACAGCCAGTGGTTCCAAACAGCACTGACCTTTCATGGTAATAGAACTGAAACAATTTTTTGTGTGTTTGTGTGTATGTATGTATATATATATATATATATATATATTAAAAAAAAAACAAAACAAAAAAACACATATACACAATAGTTATGAATACCTAGGACTCTGGATGCTGCAATCACTTTTAAGATCCATGTGGAAGACAAAACTGGATGTTTTCAGCAGCTGCACGTTCACTGTACAATCCTCAATTTTGTCTCTGATTATGGTGATACTGTTTACACTGATGCCCTTGACTCAGTAACACAGAGCACTGTGATTCTTATCTCAATCACCACTGCAGAAGAAAGCTGACTTGTCTTGTGTTTATTTTAGGGTTGCAAAAAAAGATTGTCAGATACTAATCAACACCAAAAATTACTATTGGATTAGATACTTATTTGTACAGTATTGACAACAACAGTAAACTTGTCCTCCATTTCAGCATGAAGCAAATTTCTGCTGAAGTTGAAATTTTCTAATGCATGTGAATAGGGCTGCAACTAAAGATTATTTTGGTAGTCGAATAATCTGTCATTTTTGATATCGATTAGTCAACAATTATTTCAATCTTATTACTTCTTTAAGTATTCCAAATTTAAAAAAAGAAAAATTAAAAAAAAAAACAAAAAAACAAATTGGACTCCTGTCTATATTCGGTCCAACTTTTCATTAACTCACCTGTTCAAGCCTGCCCACCTGTTAACGTCACCTTGTTCTCTTCTCACAATTTAAATAATGACCCATGAAAATACGAGTTTGAAACTAATCAAATGTATTTTTAACATTAATGTGACCATCACAATAAATATCAAATAAAAAATGCATATTAAAGTAAATGCAATTTTTATTTTTAAATGAAAATATAACGTGCAAATAAATAAAAATGGCCTCTGTCCAAAAGTTCAAATAAGGCTTCAAATTAAATCAAAAAGAATTTCCCGTCCAGAACAGCTAAAAAGTTTAGAGACGATTCAGTTCATACAGAGGTTTACTATTCAGAATGAACGATGATGTTAATATAAGGGAAAAAAAATAGGAGCCAACGTAGCAGCTCCTATTGTCCTTCACTCGTTAGCTAACATAACTGAAATGGCGGTGCTTAGCAAACATCATCCATGAGAGCTTGTTTCTGACAGGTAAACTAACAGAAACATTCCTGTACAAACATTAACAGGTATCAACGACGCACTAACGTACCCATCCAGAGCTGACGTCACAGCTCCAGGGTGCC